>JAIPRL010007083.1:0-24822 GCA_025469235.1 Pemphigus obesinymphae
TCATATCTTCTACATTAGCAATCACATCGAGTCCGTCTCTGTCGGCCAGAATACACACGGTTTGGTTGAACTGATATTCCACATACGGTTTCGTGAACGTAGTTTTTCTTACAATGCAATCGAAAATTACCCTTTCCAAATTTTGTAATGCGAATAGATCTTAACTATTAAGTAGTACACGACATCCTTCTTGTACTCGTGAATTAAATACAATATAATTTCAAATATAATTTCAATATAGGTTCAAAAAGTTTTTTTCCTGCAAAGATCCAATAGAAAATGGATCCACAATATTTTTTCCTGCAATGATACGTTATCAATACATGATAAGATAAGAGATTATTAGGAGAACTCGTTTTTAACTGATAAGATTATGTAAACAACAAGTGATAAGATAAGAGATAATTGATAAGAGATAACAGGGAGTTATCAATTGATAAGAGATAAGGAAACACGTGATAAGATAAGATATTATGTAAACAACAAGTGATAAGATAATACATTACCGAGAGAACTTGTTATCAACTGATAAGAGATAAGGAACACGTGATAAGGTAAGAGATTATTATCTGCTGATAAGAGATAATGAACATGTGATAAGGTACAAGGGTGCTGCGGCTGCGGCTGCGGTGCAGCAGTGTAGCGGTGACGTTAGAGTGCAGGTGCAAGAGTAGAGGTGGAGGTGCAAGGTGCGAGGTGCAAGGTGCAAGAGTGGTGCAAGGTGCAAGGGTGGCGGATGCGGCTGCGGCTGCGGTACAGCGGTGCGGGGTAAGGAGGTGGGATTAGAAGGAACCAAATCATACTACTATTGTATATTGACATTGAAATAACACATTGTATATTATTGAGTAAATTGACTTAACTTTTAATATATATGTATATTTATTTTCTGCTTA
Source organism: Pemphigus obesinymphae (assembly GCA_025469235.1). Classification (NCBI taxonomy): domain Eukaryota; kingdom Metazoa; phylum Arthropoda; class Insecta; order Hemiptera; family Aphididae; genus Pemphigus; species Pemphigus obesinymphae. The sequence continues at coordinate 897 of JAIPRL010007083.1, forward strand.
TTTTGGTGTAAATAACTCGTTTTTCACAACTTAGTGATTCAACACCTTTTTCACGCGCACCCGACTCGTTATATTTAGTATATTACAAAAGTTGTAGTATCTTAGTTCATCGAATAGTATCAGATTCTGAGGGGAGCGAAGGAGCAATTTTTTTTTTTTTTTTTGTAAATGATTATACAATTTATTTATTAATATAAATAAGCACATTTTCCCGTTATAATTAAACAAAGAGCTGACTAAATACCTATACTTGATATTTTTTTTACCGGTTGCCGTTTCGAGTTTGACCATAAATCGAAATATCGAAATTAATCATTCAAACAAAATACGTACCTAAGACATTTTTCTTCCAGGCAACAATAATATATATTCACAAATTTATTCACAGTCTTAAATTGATAATATAAAACCGTTTTATATAATTTTTATGCAGTATAATATTAAAATACATATACAATATATGCATTCGTCGTACAGCTACATCGAGTTTCCATTTGTAGAATATTGGGTTAAATAAAATATAGAATATTTATTTAAATCGATAAAAAAATGTAAATATAATTACAACATTTCGAAATATAAACGTACTTGTATTATGAACTACGTTTTACATTGTTTTGTGTGTGTGTTTAAAGTATGTATGGTGTAGGTATATTATAATGTAATTCATAATGTAATTCACGCAGTTTACGTGGAAATATTGATTTTCCCAGATATATTTAAAATTGATTTTTTATCCTTATACATTTTAATTTATTAAAGTATCTGTTGTAAAATATTTAGGTACCTATATACTTATATCTAAGTTTACAATTAATTTTATTTCGAAACAAAAAAAAATAAATAATAAATCGCTTTTTCCCATGAATTTTTAATTTTTTTTTTTTTTTTTTTTTGATGCAATATAATTCTACCTTCGTAGAAATATTGTTTCTTTTTTATTTTTTTCAAAAGTCGTAAAAAAATTACTCTGATTGAACTTTACCGCGTTTGTTTCATGATTTTATAATTATAAAAATGGTTTTATTTGGAAATTCTAAAATATAAACTCCCAAAGAACTAAAAATGATCAACTTTAAAAAGTTCATTTAAAATTATGTAATAATGTAATGAACTGCAGGAATACACTGAGAAATTAAAATTTTCTCGAGATGCATAGGTACCTATCTTTCTTTTTTAAAGAAATATGTCAAACGAGAAGAACAAACTATCCGTCCGTGTATTGTTTTTCATATATTTTAAAGTTTAACATGTACCTATTTAAGAACAAAAGTAATGGTGTCATATGTTTAATATAAATAAACTAAAAATATAATAAAATACTATATAGAAAATATTAAAATATATATTATTATATTTATATATATATATATATAAGTAGGTAAATATAGAATATAAAAATAAAAAAATATATAATTATATTATACTTATCAGGTAGGTATATATCAATAATATTATTTGTTTCATTTATTTTTCTTTTATCATTTATACTTAGAATTTATATTTATAATAATTTAAATTATAACATTTATTTTATAATATCATACATAGGTAATACCATTGACTATATATAATCAATGGTAATACCTACCAATAATTGTATATTGTAATAATATGATATTTTTTTATTACAAATATAAAAAAATAAAATTTAAGATAATGAAAAATGTAAATATAATCTACAATGTTAATTTTTTTGCACTTCTGGTCAATCGTCATATTTTTCTATTTTGTGTACTATGTATTAGCGTATATTTATTGAAAAATCTCATTTTAATTTTGTCATATACTTGCATGTGTATTTTAATATATTTTTAGTTTTGTGTACCAACCTATTATATAGTTTAATTATTGCTTTTTAATATTACAGTAATTATTAAAATTATTAAATTTAAAAAAAAAATTTATAATATAATCGAATATTCAGGAACCAGAAGAACAAAAATTTGACTGGCGGGTAATCACACATTTTATAAAGGTTTATTAAAGATTACAATTGTAATTAATTATTTTAAAAAGTTAGAAGCAGTTTAAAGCTGGTCACTTGGTTATGAAAAGTAAGAAGTGGTTTTAACCAAAAAGCGATTATTCTAAAACTAGGAAGCGGTTTTCAGTCGAAAAGTGGTTACCTTAAGTATTAGAAAGCTATTTAAACGAGTTATGAGTAATCTCTTGTTTTATAAATTTTTAAATAATTGTTTATTAATATGGGTACATGTAATGAAAAATTCGTTTAATACCGGTTACCGGTTCTCAAAATTTTTCGGCTATTTTTTTGGAAGTGGTTTTAGCTTTGGGCTTTTAACATAGCCAGTTATTATTTTATAAAATCGAAAATATTATAAGTTAAAGTTGTTAAAATCTCGAAATTTGGTTGTGAATTATTTATTTTTTTTCTTTCTATATTTTTTTCGGTTTATTTCACAAAGTCTAAGTTCACGAATATAATATAATCGTGATTACAACTTCTGAACAAATTAATTTCAAGTTCTCTAAAAGCTTCTATAACTTGGTTTATAGAGTACATAATATTATCTTGTTCACTGCAAACACTATATTATATACTATGACCATGTTACTGCATGAGATGTTTTACTTTGTGATAGTACCAACCTCCTTCTGTTGGAAGTATTCATTAATTATAAGACAGATGAGAAACTTTCGATCCGGCTGATAATCACACTGTAAAAACTTTTTTCAGTGTAATTATCCAAAACCAAATACTTTTACTAGAGGATGAAAATATAAAATACAATAATTTAATTATTAATGTACCATTTATTCACAATCCGTTCGCAATATATTTTCTGTAACGTATATTACTTATGTTGTATATTTTCATTTCATAATAACTATAAATCCAATCGGCTATTTTTACTTAAATCAATACGTAAGTATACTAAAACACATTAGATAATGAAGCATATTGTAATAACAAGTAGATATTTTACCATGAATGAAATAAAATAGGTTCGAATCAATTTTCCGTTTAGGAGTCGTTCACCTGCCGTAGAATAAAATAATTCATATTTCTATCATTTCTGCAATAATTTATAGTAGGTATCTATCACTGGCATATCGATAGGGTGGCATGAAAGGGAATGAACCACGGGCCCATGACTCTGAGCGCCCATCAAGAAATGCCCCAAATCTAAAAAAAAAAAAACAGATCACCATCATTACCAAAATTTAAAAATACGATGATCTTTAAAAAAAATTATATTTTTGTAAAATTTAATTGCTTTAAAATAAAATCAATTCACTAGGTATTCAGAATAATGACTGACACACGATTTTATTTTATAGATTATTTTATCTGTTAGTTCGTTGTCGTTGGAGAATTATTATACAATAAGAATACAAATACAATTTTAATGATCTCTTGGAAGGAAGCAAATATGATTGCTAAAAGTTAGTCTATTTCTCTACAAAATGTATAAACAAACACCGTAAAGTTGTGAAAATATATTTTGTTGAACTATGTACCTACTGATCAGCATTTAACTTGTCCAAAAAATTTTTTCAACAATAGATCTTGCGCAACGTTTAATGGTAAAAAAATCATTTTTAAACAGTAAGTTTCCAAAAAATATGTACTACTCATATAAATACTACTTATATATACTACTTATATAAATATATATTAGTAGTACTACTACTACTTATATAAATCTAATAAATATATGAACGTCGTTCACGTTTACGATACATTCGACAGAAACGATGAGTGGCGTTCGAAAAATATTATGAACGTGCGTTCGCGAACTTCGTTCTTTCCAAACACATGCGGCTTATAAATAGTTCGATAATAATAACGATAAAATGTACACGTAAGTATGCCTACGTCCGACATATAGACGCAGAAACTAATAATATATAGTTCGTCGATTTTTGAATAAAACTAAAACTCGCACAAAAATCGTTATGCCACTGTAAATACATCTATGGTTGTAAAAAAAATGCATTTTGAAAAACTTAAAAAAAAAAAAAATGAATAAAAAAACACGTTTCAAATGATTAAAACGTTTTTTTTTTCAACCGTACAACACGGTAAAAGTAAATATTACCTACGGGTAATATAATGTCTCATCATTGATCGGTTTCTCGCGATCGGCGCGTACTGCAATTATTGTGTGTAGAACGGGCTGAGTTCAAACAGGGTCAGTCTGTTAGAACGCAAACGAAACGTATACGCACTTATATTATTATTATGTATACAATGTATTAAACGAGACATATTTTATTAGTGGTGTTGCTGCAGTATCGTCGTTAGAGCGTACGAATAAATATTTTAAACACTGTTCCATTAAGCCGTCAGACGTAATCAATTTCGGGATTAGTATATATTATATATATGTGTAGTGGCGGTATTATAATATATAGAGAAACAATCGTCAGCGGCGTAAATTAAACGGCGAAAAAATACGGATGAACGGATCGAGGACTCACGACGTCTGGGTTTTACGCACCGATGTTTTTTTTTATGTGCCTACAGGTTTCACCGGAGATTCATTTCAGCCGACCGAAATATAACCCTTTGACTCCTGAAATGAATTTTTCTTGTGGTTCATGTGGTCCTAAAATAAATTTAATGAAAATGCTTTTTTTTTTTTTGTTGATATCCATTCTATACAACACTATGCCCAAATAAATGTTCGTAACTTTTTTTTTAAAGTTATTAAGCTTTTAAAATTTCAGGGGTTTTTAAAAACCGTATAAATCAGTAGATATAGGTAAAGTACAAATTGTACCGTACCATCGTAAAAAAAAAACAAACAAATACGATGATGGATAATTATTGTGCTGTACAAATTACATTACCTAAGTAATTTGCTATGAAATATATTTTTTCTGCATGGTTATAATATCAATAGATGATCATTACCTGTATTAACATTTAACACTGTATAGTTACCTATTTGATATATCCAATAGATATCCGTAAAGGTTCCTTTGTAGATAAGCCATTGAATGACTATTTGACATATCCAATGGATATCCATCCGGATTCATTTCTAGATAAGACATTGTATGGTTATTTAACATATCCAATGGATATCCATTCAAACTCATTCCTAGATAAGACATTGTATGGTTATTTTGTATACCCAATGGATATCCATTGGATAATTTGTGCTGTGTGGGATAGGATACGTGTATAATGATATATACCAAGTGACATGGCAGGTATACCGCGCTCTCAAAACCGAACGCGTTCAAACGATTTAAAAGTATTATATTTTATATTCACGGGGAACCCGGGGGCGAGACAGGACACACACACCGTGTAACTAATTGTGAAATATTAAATTTTTTTACTAAAATTCTAAATTGACATACTTATTAAATATCGGTTGAAATTTGTAAATTTTAAAATTTAAAAGACAAAGATTGCCTTCTTGTAGTAAAAAATGTGATCTAAAAATATAATGCCTGCCATATTATGTCCCATTTTAGCCACACTAGGGAGTAAAATGAGACAGCTAAATTCCATAACTGTCTAAACCTATAACTATTTTAAATCTCAATAAATCTCAATATACATAAACAATATAAAAACATAAATATTAATAGTTTAAAAAAATTAGTAGGCAATCAATTTTCAGTCTTAAAATTTTCAAGTATAATATACTTTGGTAATTAATAATAGCTTAAAAATGTAATTAATATTTGACAATTTCAAAGTACCTATATTACCTATTGAATAATATTTTGATACAATCAATATATTAATAATGATAACAATAAAATGCTTACATATTTTAAAATGTAATAGAATAAAATATTCCAATTTGAATATTTTAATTTTCTTAATATATACATATACTATACTATAATATAATATATAATATAGTGTATACCAGTATACCTAATATAACTGTCCCATTTTACCCCACGTGTTTTGTTCCATTGTGCGTCATGTATGTTAATTATTTTAAATTTAAGTTGTTTAACTAAATATTTTATCAATTTTTAATATTATTAGAAAAAAACAAAACTATGGAGGCCTAAAAAGATATTAAATATATTATTTATTAAAAAAAAAAATAATAAACCAATTGTAATAAAAAATTGTGTTAAAAATTATACATTTTTATTCACAAATGGACAGACATTTTTAAATATGATGACAATTCTCTAATAACTATTTGATAATAATTTCTTATTAGAAATGATCTAATTTATCTTTAATATTCTAATATTAAATATAAAATAATATTTAATAATAACATTATTGGAATATTCTAAAGAATATTCTAATAAATAAATAATGTTTTATTTACGTTATTATTACTGACTATGGAGAAAATCAGTTGTCCTATCTTATTTCATGTACCCATCTTGTCCCATATTCTCCTACTTTCAAAGTTATGTTGAAGCGTTTTTCAAATTATTTTGGATATCATCTACTTTTTAGAAATATTTTTCACAAAATGGTAATACTTGAATTTTTATCACTAAAATAAACCTGTATTCTTATCAATATTTTGGGGGTATCTAAAATATAATATTATAAATATGCTTAGTAATATAGGGTTACCTATTCGTTTATGTGGAATATATAGGTGCATTAACTCGAAGTCATCATATCATGTTAACTATACATAATATAAAGTGTAATTATGCAAAACGTAGCAAGAAAATATACTTAAATATACGTGTTTTATTTATATTAATTTATCCTAAATAATATATATTAGCGTTTATATTCAAATACTATTTTAGTATTTGTAAGATACTCTTTTTAGAAGTATTTAGAAAGTATTGTGTATTTTGGAAAAAGCGGTTTGTGTAATTAGGTACTAAAAAGAAATAAAGAAATACAAAGACGATTTTAAGACCGGAGATGTTGAGATACTCACTTAGATTCACTGATTTTAGAAGTTTTAGAATATTTCATGATCGATAAACGTTTTTGAGTTAAACTCGGATTCCCAAAGTAACTACCTATTGCAAATCCTTGAACAAATTGTCCAAAATTCGAGACCTATATAATCATAGTTGGAGATTAGGGAGATTTAGATTTCCCGTTGAAGATTTATTTTAAAAATGTATGTTATCAGAGTATCTATATAATTAAAATTTTTACCTAAACTAGTAGGTACCAACCTAATTTTTAAATTGTTTTTTTCTTTAATATTATCTTCACAATGTAAGTAGGTAGGTAGTATATATTAAGTTACCAACTATAAACTATAATTAACTACCAGTATAGTAAATTAAATTATTTATGATGAAGTATGTAACAGGATTATATGACAAATACAATAATAAACGTTTTAATCATAATATAACATTTAAAAAATAAATAAATAAATACACTCTTCAACTATAATTGAAATAATTTTATTTTCATTAAACATTCTAGAAACCTAATATAAAAAAGTAAAATATTATTTAAATTAGAAATAAAAATAGGTATACCTATATAAATTTGATTCTTAGAAATAATATCGATGGTAACTGTAGGTAGGTAAGTGAGATTTTTTTTAATAAAACCATTTTAATAGGTAAATATTAAATAAATTTAAAAATTTTCACATACTTACAAACATTAATAATTTTGAAGTAAAAAATAAAAGACTAAAAATGTTAATACTAACAATCACATTTAAAAATGGCTATTTAAAATTTTCAAAAATGTATAATAAATACATATACCTACGTTATTCTGAAAAATACTTTAAATATTGAATTGAACAAAAGTTATTGCATTTTCAAATAATCTTAAATGACATCATCTATTGTATATTGTATAATGTATATAAGTAATTTAAGTAATCGCATAGCAAAACAAATATACTAAGCAACACACGAATTTAGTACCTAAATATACTCGTATTTTGGAATCGAATCATGATTTAAAATAATTATTAAGAGATTGTTCAAAATATTTGAAATTTATAATTTAAATGATTCACCCATACATTTAGGCAGCGTCAGATATATATGTTATCTTATGATAAAATTAGATTTTTTTACATTATAAACTAAACCTATTATAAGGCTAAAAGTGTATTATATAAATTAACGATCACGTATTCTTTTAACTCGGAAAATTGTCTAATCATTAAAGTGTACACCGATACAATATAATGTCAGTGATTTGATAAAAATTTAAATAAATTATATTTGATGCATAATACGATAGTATCGAATAATCTCATATTAAATCTTTAAAGTTCGAAAACCTAATTTACACGGTATATCGAGATAAATATAGAACAATTTATCGTCTTATTTATCTAAATTGCAACGAAACAACCAAGCTCAATATAATAATAAAAAAAAAAAAAAAAAACGGGTAAGTATATGACATGAATTTTTAGGTTTTTACAGTTTTACAATAGGTACATATATTTGTGATTTGGAAAAATACAATTGGAGAGAACTCCAAAAAATCACCTTTCCGAAGTAGGTACCATCTGTGTCCAAATTTTATTTCTTAATGTTTAAACGGAGTTGGGGGTGGGAGCTGGATAAAACTTTTAGGACTGCACTACTTTTACCCGAAATAAACGTGTTTATGGACATAGTAAAAAACGAATCATTGTAAAACCTGCAATAGCGTCGTCTAGCTCTCCATTCGGTATCTAAAACAATAAATTCACTCGATCCTGTCTCTGTACACGATTCGTAAAGGATTATCCTTTCCCATTTAAATTAAAGTAATTATATGGACGAATATATACATGCATGTTGTATATAATTTAGAATTTTAATCTAGAAAATCTTATAGCCTAAGTACGACACGAGATCAATGCGTTAATACTTGGATTAAGAACTTCTGTATTATTTAACAGTACAATATTATTGTATAAAATGGATTTTACGCATATGAACGAAAGGTTATTTTATACGTTCAACTATAGTTGCTCAAAAATATAATTTCTTCTCCAGCATTATTGAAAAATCGATTTTCGTTCAATTGGTCGGTACCTATATAAAAATCCAGTTAATTATTTCAAAAATAGAACACTTGAACAAATTGAAATTTGAATTTATAGTTTGACCATTTCTATTAATGAAAATTTTTCAGTAGAGTGTTTCAGGTTAAAGATGAAGGATATTATAATCGCAATATAAAGTCTTGTTTAACAATACGGCTACCGTCTGGTACGTAAAATATGCCGAGATAAAATAATTCGAATTCGGAATACTTGTAATTATTTATAAGATTTTCAATTGAAATAAATAAGTTTCAATTAATAAACTTACATTTATGTCGGTATTAAAATATAAATTATTAATTCAATATTTGGACTTCAATACACATAATATTATTATAAAATGAGGAATATATATATATTTTTTTCCTTGACACGTATAATTTCCAAGTTATCATTAATGTCATTTTGACTCCAAAACTATAATTTTCATGTTTTTTTAAACAAATATTTAGGGACATTTTTAACATTTTTCGAGAATTTATATTCATTTATTAGATATAATTTTTTTTTTTATTTTTTCTAGAAATATAAAAAATTCAATCTTTTAGTATTATAAGCATACACCAACTGAGTTTTTTTTTGGGGGGGGGGACGAGATATTAGCATCAAAATTATAATTATTATATTAGTGTTCATTTTATTTTGTATACCTATTTTATAATTTAAAAAGTCATTCAATTATTACTTATGAAAATTATTTTTAAAAAAGTAGGTACTAAATTTTGGTCTTATTAAGAAGTTGAAAGTGGTAAATAAAATAAAATTCCAAGATTGTAATTTATTGTTGACTTCTATGTATACATTATTAGAAAATCTTGTACTTATTTTTGAAATATAAAATACAAAATTTATATTCGTATAAGTATTCAAAAGAAATGGATCATTATGCATTTAAAATTTAAATATACCTACCCATAGATATATAAGATATTTACTACTTAAAAAGAACCAATTTAAATACTTACTGTAAATATATTTAAATTAATAAGTTATTTGTAGAATTTTTTTTAAATAGTTTTTTTTTATGTACATTTTATAATAATAATTCAACATTTCAAAAATTAATACGAGAAGTATTTTTAAGTAAAATACTAAAACTCGATTTTTACAATATTCTAAAAAAAGATACTAATAAACACAAGTATTCTCATATAATTGAAATCAAAATAATGAAAAAATATTAATTTCCAATTGACATTTAATGTATAAATATTATTTTTATTTTATTCATTTGTTTTTTTTTTGTCTTTGTCTTTGTTTAAAACCAAAATCCTATCCCAAAGTTAAAATCGAATCAATTTTCTTAGATTTTTAATAGAACATCATCGTTTAGAAGTTTGGCTATCTCAGTTTTACCGAATTTTGTCATTTATTTATTTTTTGTTAAGATAGATTGCAGGTTTTGGTAATATTTAGCTATTTATAGAAGAGGTTTGAGGTTGAAATAAATTTTGCACCCACTGAGCAAACTGTCTGCTTGCGCCCTTATATATTTTCGTACTATAGGTACTTATAATAAAACATAATAATAATTATAAATGGATTTTTCAAAAAAAAAAAAAAATGGTCACACTTTCATCGAAATATTTTTAAAAAATTATCTCTTAGGAACACGTGGAATTTTTATCAGATTAAAGCGTCTATTAGATTATTATATTATACAAATCAAATTAATTCAATATTGTTATTATTCTAATTTTTTAACAAAACATTTCATCCAAACTAAAATATATACATACCAAACGGTAAATATAATATTTCAAATTAATTTAATTCATATTTTATTGCATCATAAACCAAAAAAAAATATAATTCATTTTCGGTGTATTTGTTTATATTGATCGTAAATTTTTTTGTTATTTCGGCTTTTTTGTTTAAATTTTTTCATGTAGGTTATTATATTTAGGTTTTAAATACAGTTTTTATTAGGGCAGTTTTGAAGTTTTCAGGATATGGAAATCCAAGCTCTGCATATTTTTTACGTTTAATCGAATTTATTTATAATTTTGAACAATTAAAGAATCTATATATCACCCACTTAGGCTTTTATTATTACGCACTGATATTATAATCGTATCGCATAATATTTTGATATCCCGAGAGATGTGTTAGGACGTGATATATTATCATATTCAGTTAATCTTGTTGCTTTTGGTACGTATATTATTATCAATTATGTGTTGATTTCAGTAGTAGGTATATACGGTCCTTAATTTAGAACAAACATACGCAGTCGGCATGTGATGGTCGTGCAAGCGTGATTGCGAATTGCTTCGTTGAATTAATTGATAATTGAGTACAATATGATTTCCCTAGCCGTGTGTAATAACTAATAATAATATCATCTCGATATAGCCATAAAGTCGTTTTCAATTCAATATGCCATGATCATAAAATATTATAGGAAACAATTTTGCATATCCTTATTGGGGGTTTTTTATACCTGCCCTTTTCGTCGTTTCTTTTTTTTCCTGCATGTCTCTTCTTCTCAAATATCTACATTTAATTTTTTTTTTTTTATAAGAGTGGCATTTGAAAAATAATGGTTCATTTTTTTTTGGGAAAATATTATTTCTTTTTAACTTATTATTTTTGGAAACTTTTTAATTTCACTATATATTAGTTGGTATATTTAATAATATTTCATTTTTTTTTTTTTAAATTTACATTCGTCTATGAATCTATCTATTGTAGCCTGAAATTTTGTATCTAATTCTTAATAATTCTCTGTACATAGCGCAACACACCTGAAGTATTATAATGATACATTTCAGCTCATAGGTATTATACTTCACACAGATAATAATATTATGAGTCGTATAGTTATATTATTAGAGCATAAATTCTCCCTGTGATTCATAAACCTTTGAATCGGTGTTTTCGCATATATTCGAAGTAGATACATAATTAGTTAAGAATACTATGTATAATATAAGTTAGGTATTATTCAAATAAAAACATTTAATTTAACCAGACAAGTAAAAAATTAAATAATACGCCTTATATTTGCAGTATATTAATTTATAAATTGTGGGTTAAAATTTTCATGGATTAAAATTATATTAATGTGTTTTTTTTTTAGAAAACAAATACAAATTTATTTTTAAACTTATAAATGGTTCGTAGAAAACCAAAATTATTTTATGTTTTATGGGGTTCTTAAAACACGTATTTACCATCAAATAGTGCTTATGATTATGATTATAATAAATACTTATAATAATAGGTTTAAAATAATACCAATAATAATACTAATAATACTAATAAATACGCGCAGATAAATAAAATATGTTGAGCGTTTGTGCAGGTATACTATAAATTATACGAATAAATCTATAGAAATATTTTTCATTTAATAACTCATTATTCAAAACTAAGAACATTTAGTATTAGATCATTTCCACTCTTGAAAAAAATTGAGAATGAAAAGGTTCTATACGATATACTCGTATAATGTTTATTCGAAATGAAAATCTTCTACACATAAAACCTTTTATTACTCCACATATTTATTTATTTATTTTTGTCTATAACTTACACGGGTAATAATTGAGATAGATGTTATTTGAGAGCTTTATTTTGTGAACTAGGGAACCTTGTGTACTTTTTATCATAGTTTTAATGATTAGTGTTCGTGGAGGAAAAATATAATATTGAATTTAACAACGTTCTTCTTAACAATATTTTCTTATTTTTCTTTAGGACATTATTATTCCAAGGCGACGTTATATAGAAAAATCTAAGTGAGAAATCTTTATTGAGAATTCGGAAATTTCTATAATAAAAAATTAAAAACATAATTGCTTGAAAAACCACTTAAATTATACTATAAAATATATTTAATTTGTATTACAAGGTCCCCACACACTGTAGTGGTAGCAGAACGATAGTTTGAAAATCGTGCATCGTTGCGTAAACGTAAAATCGCCATTATTTTTTTTCAATGCATGTTATTAATTAATTTAATTATTTAAATATATGTTTGTGTACCAAAAACTCGTTTTAAAATAATTATCTATCGGTATCATATTGTTTGTAAGTGCACATGTGTAATATAATTAATGATTAATATGATAATAATATTTTAAAGAAACGTGTATACAAAATAACAATGCTGGGCATTAACGAGTTAATAAGTTAAAAGTTAAGTTTATTTTAACTTTCAACTTAACTTTTTTTTTTGACTTAACTAATTTTTGGTTATATTAACTTTTAAATAACGAGTTACTTTTAATTAAAACTCAGTATTAAGTTAATTTTGAAATAATTGATACATTTTAATTTCGTGTTTATTGTCAAAATGGTTGAATAAAAATTAAGTTGTTTTTTCGTTTCTAATAATTATTAAAATATTATAAGAATTATTTATTTCCCCAAAATATAAATAAAACAAGAATACGTATATATTATATAATAATCTCCCCGTATTATAAATTGAAAAGAATATATTAGATTTCCCATCAATAAACAATATTTAGGTAGGTTCCTACTAATTATTTGCAATGAGCAATTTCCATTTGTTAAAATTTTGAAGAAAAGGTAGGTAACATTTTTATGAACCTATTTGTTGTTAATTTTAATAATAATTATTTTAAATACATTGTAGTATTTTCCATAATATTATGTTAATAATTTTTAAACATTTTGAAATTCTTTAAGTTAAAAAATAACAGTATTTCCAAAAAAATAATAAATAAATACTTAATAATTAAAACTTAGTATTAAGTTAATTTTGAAATAATTAATATATTTTGATTTCGTGTATATTGTCAAAATGGTTAAATAAAAATTAAGTTGCTTTTCGTTTCTAATAATTATTAAAATATTATAAGGTATATAAAACTTTGTTGACTGCGTACTGTGTTGTTTGTTGTAACTGTTGTGTGATTTTAAATTTTTATTATACCTATATATCTTAAATTATATATTGACTTATAAATAGTGATGTAAATAGGAAATTTTAATTTTAGAAATTTTTAATTTGGAAATTTCCAAGAAAAAAGTTTTACTACTTTTTTTTATTTATATGAACGTCAAAACGTTGACCAGTGATCATAAAATACGGAATATTGTATTGAATAAGTTAAAGTTATGATTATGAATTTGTGTTAAGTGTTGACTGTACTTATTGTAACTGTTGTGTGAATTAAAATTTTTATTATCATTAATTATTAATTATGTTTAAAAATAAATTATATATAAAAATTTTACAGTATGATATTTTTAATTTTGTTTAATATACTTAAAAATGCAATGAATATTTTTAATTTTATTATGACTTATGTAAAAAAGTAAGCTCTATTAAAAAAGCATTTTAACTTTTAAATTATATTATAATAAAAATATTATATTTATAATAAAATAATAGAAATTATACTCCTTAGAAATTTCTTCAATATTAAATTTATGAAAATTTATATCACCACTTATACAAATAAAAAAAAAAAATTTAACTTAACTTAGTTGATAAGAAAAAATAACTATATATTAACTTTAAACTTTTATTAATTTCTTTTATTCACTTGACTTAAGTTTAAAAAATTATTAACTTGCCCAACATTGACAAATAGTACCAAAATAAATTATAAATATAATACATAATAATAATTCTTTATTACGGAAATAAATTCCAATTACAAAATTATTTTTATATGCATAATTTATAATAAGTATTAAATTAGATATAGAATGTAAGAAAATTACTTTATAATTATATTTATAATAAGATATAGGATGTACCGAATAGTAAAAGAAAAGAGAAGGAGAAAAATAAAGTAATATTATAATAATATTAACAATATAGGTATCTATATATATACATACATATACAATATACATATATAAATACAATAAACTATATAACAATATTAATCTTATAAAGTATATTTTTTAAATATAATATTATATCCATAAGTATTACTATAGATTACTATAAATATAAGATATGACTATATAAGTCATAAATATTGTCCAAGGTTTTTTAATATAATCAATATTTTGTATAGGAATTCCAGCAGACATTAAAATATTCGATGGCGAATTTAGCATGTTATTTTTAGTAGAATTTTTTTATATAAAATGAGTTTTTAATGCGACAATTCATTGAATTGACTTTAAAATTTATGTTTTAAAGAATTTCATGACAATCAATCATATTATTTAATAATTTATAAAACAATTTCAATTTTATTTGCATAAAACGCCATTCTAACGTTTGTATATTAAAAAATTGGTTTGTAACATCATAATCAAAACGAGGAGTTCTATAAACATAACATTGAAAACATAAAAAACGAATAAAGTTATTTTGGATTTTGTTTAGATCTTGTGTCTGTTATATGAATGCCAAATAAGGAGTGCATAATCAAAGTCAAAACGGACTAATGAATAGTATAAAATTATTAATGCAGATTTATTATTTTTTTTTTATTTAAGGAAGCTTTATCCCTAATAAAATTTACATAATCATTAAAAGAAAGTCTAGTATCAAATTTTAGTCCTAAATCTTGTACTATAGTTACTCTTGATAAATTAATATTGCCAAAAGAAATAATTAAATACAATAGGCATTTTTTTTTTAAAGAAAATGTAATTGTAAAACATTTATTTAAATAAAAACAAATTATTATTTTGACACTATTTGTAAATATTATCTAAATAAAATTGTAGTATAATAACATCATCTATACATTTAATATCTTTGTACATTTTTGCATCGTAAACTAATAATAACATTTTTGAATTTGGAACAGCTTTCGAGATATATTTTATAAAAGAACAAAACAATATGGGAGTTAACTGATCTCCTTGAGGAACACCTGAAGTAACGTGTATTTGTTCAGATAGATATTTTTCATATTTAACATATTGTATACGAATTTGTTATGAATGAGTAAAACCACGAAATTAGTGATTCGGCAAATCCGTAAGTTTTAAGTTTAGTGATTAACAATTTATGATTTATCCTATTAAATGCTTTTTCCATATCAGTATAAATTACATTAGTTTGAGATTGAATATTAAATGACTCTAAAATCGAGTGTTTAAATATACATATAGGTTTGATATTGTTGATTGTTTTTGTCTAAAGCCATGTTGAATATTTGATATCAAGGTATTACATATAGGCGTTTAATGTCATTGACCATTTTTGAAAATAATTTTGGAATCATTGACAATTTAGATACGGGACGATAATTATTAATTAGACTTTTATTAATTTTTGAAAGTGGGAATAATGAATGAAGACTTCCATTGATTTGAAAAAACACCAGAGTGTAAAGATTTATTAAATAAAGAAGTAATAACTGGAGTAAGTATAAATTCACATTCTTTTAAAAATATTGAAGAGATTTCATTAGGACCCTTGGCTGTTTTAAGACTAATATTCCATAATTCATTAATAATATCTACCTATTTGTTTGAATTCAATTTTACAAATGGGATTAATATTGTTATCTTCTAAAGTAACTTGAAGACAAATCATATTATTAGATACATAATTACCGAAGAAATAGTCTTTAAATAAATTAACAATATCTTTACCATTATCAACTTTTTATCTAGTTTGTGATAATTAATATTATTTTCATTAAAAAAATGCCAAAAGAATTAATTATATTTTTTAACTGTATTTTGTAAGTTTATTTTATATAATGCGTAATCTTGATACCTTAAGTGTTTACATTTAGCACATAGATTAGAAAATTTTAAATAATGTGTAGTGTTATTTGAGTGTTTATAGATATCGTGAGGATATTTTTTTTTCTTATAAGATTTTTTAACTTCTTACTGAACCATATGGGAAAATTGAAAATACGCTTATACATTTTAGGTATAAAATACCATTAAAAATATAATATATAATTAATAACATTTAAAACTCAGAACAAAAAAATAATAAAGTAGTTTAGTATTAATCTGATGATTAATAAATGATAACATTTTTTGGATATTAAGATATTTATAGGAATTTTGGATTTTGAGATTTCAAGTTTTAAAGGAAGTAATTTTGAGTTTTGATCCTATATCTGTTTTTGACCTAGCAGCCTGTATTGGCTACAGAAAAATTAAATTAAATTATTATATTTTATTTGTACTTATTGGCTTTAGAAAACAATATGAAAAAAAGTTCAGTGAGTAAGAGGTGGAAGCACTTTGATCGTTGAGTAGAATAATGATAATGGATATATTGAATTCGAAAGCAACGATAAATCATATTCTTGTTAAAACGATTTTGATCAAAGCTTCGACGTATAAACGTGTATTTTGAGTATTAATGTCGTTAATAACTAAAATTAACTTATGACGAAAATTGTTTTTTACATTTATTTTGTACTCAAATGAATTTTTGGTCAAAATTTCAAATCTATAGGGCTGATATTTTTTCCGATATTCAAACACATTTTCATACTGAAATAATGCATATTAAAAAAAATGAAATGGGTATTATAAAATTGAAATAGATTATTTCAATTTTATACATCATTCAATATAACTATTTCAAATAGTTATATTGAATGATGTATGGGTTTTTGGTTTGTTTATCGTAAATATGTATAATGCTCAATTAATGCTACAGTAATGTACTGCTTTTGACTATGTATTACGCCGTCTTACGCAAATGTTTAAACTTTATGTGACTGAAAACTTATATATCATAATGATAATTATACTTTATACGATACGTCATACCTATACCCATTTGTACAAAATAGTATATAAATTATAAATAGGGCCCGGAATTATATGCACTAAAAATGTAAAAAAAATACATACATTTATGCACTTATTATCATTAAAATATGCGCTAAATATATGCAAAATATGTAGATTCAAAAAAAAAATATGTTAATTAAATTGTAACAAGTTAAAAAATGATTAAAAAATTTATTAAATAATGAATAATATATAAAAATCGAGATAAAAATTAAAAAATATATTATTAATTATAATTATATAATATAATTTAATATAATTGAACTGTATAACTTCTGTATAACTGTATTCACTCATCTAAATAAAAAATAAAAAATAATTAGTAGATTTTTATAATATTTTTTATGTATTACCCGGAGAGTTACAGTTGACTATTAAATTTTTAAATAAAAATGTACGTCGGTTCTTAGCAAATATATTTTTGAATCGATAAAAACTTCATTCTAAATCCGTTGAAGATATCGGGGCATACTTAAAGAATACTAAGTCACTACTTGAACGGTCTTCTGGTATACTGTTTGTTGTAGTCTTCTCTCCAGTTATAATTTCTGATTTTTTTTTTTTCATATATTATTTATAATTTATCATACTTTCGATTAGTTCATCGACTTAAAAAAAAAAGAGAACAAATTTTTTCTGCTGTTCTATAAAGTCTATGAGCTAGGCAAGTTACGTGGATCATTTTGGAGTAAAATGCTTTTATAGCCTTTACTGCTTTTACTATATATGGCGCAGCGTCCTTAATGAAAAGCAATACAATCATTATGTTCAATACCGTTGGGTCCTAAAGAAAATAATGCTTTATCAAACAGTTTACTAATTGTGGAATAATTAGTTTTTTCTAAAACGTTACATGCAAGTAAATATATTTTGCCGGGTTTATAAATTTAAAAATAATCGACATATGAATATATCTTTAGTTAGGTAATAGTATTAACTTTTTTCTTCAATATATGCATTATATTTTTGAAAAATGCTAAAATATGCATAATAATTCAAAATTTTCCAATTATGCAAAAATATGCAAAATCAAATTTTGTACACCAACTCATTAGGCTAAGATTCAAATTTGTATCTTACCTAGATACTTTCTTAACTAATAAATACAAATATGCTAATGCATATAATTCCGGGCCCCAATTATAAATAATAAATAAATATAAATATATACTAATTTTATATTAATATACACTTGTTTTTTTCATAATAGGTGTTTATTTATTTTTATTACAGTATCAAAACTTTTTTTACATTAATTAGATGTTATATTTAAAAACGTTTTTTAAAAATTATAAACATATACGTGAAAATAACGTATTTTACATAGTATATAAATACACATATTATTTAAAAACAAAACAAATAAAATATATATTATTTTATTTACATAACGTACTTGTTTCCGTTACCGTTATACCACAACAGTGCGTGGCGTATAAGACCTTACTTATTACTAGCCTGTAAAAACAGTGTTAGAAAAAACAAATGTTTTATACCGGAATTATAATTCATAATCATGCCGGTATTGTGCTCCCTACACGTTTTGTATTATATTTCTAACACGAAAATAAGTATTAAAAGCTGCAATAATACGTTAACGGTAGGTGTAGGTAGTGAACATTATGTACGATTAATAGGACTGAATTGTGGAAAAGAAAACGCGTACAAAAAAATAAATAAATAAATAAAATAAAAAACATATATTCGCAAAATATAAGTAGAAAAAAAATTCCGAAATATTGTATTTATATCGGACGACAACGGACGTGACGTGTAATTGCGCATGACCAACGGCGGCGTTCAGTTTAGCCCTGTATATTATATTTTTCTTCCCATTCGTATTTAGAATATTTAGAAAACAACGTTTCTCCCAAAATGCTCAAGAATCAAACCCAGAAATCGCTGAAGAATTAATAAGAGGGTTTAGCAAATCCTCCGGCCAAACGGATTTAGTACGTTTTGTTGGCTCTGTCAGCGTATACACACTTTGCAATTTGCTCAGCTCTCACTTTGTAAGTCGCGAACTTTGTCACTATATTTGAATGCAATAAACACATAAGTTTACTGTCAACGTACAACGTTTCTTTATTTATTTAGTATACGATCAACAAATAGGATCCGTATTCTGTATATACATATAGACGTTTTAAAAAGACCATTTGGCGTTTCTGTCTTTACACAATATTTAATAACATGGACTATAAATCGTTATGCGATTTAGTTGTTTTTCTTTAATATTGTCACATTTGGTCATTACTATTTGTATAGTTTTTAGATAGGTCACGTATCCCCAGTGGTATCTATATTTGCGGAGGGACGCAATGGGACGGAGCTACTCTTCATTTTTTTTTTCATGTTTAACAGCGTACCCCTTAATTTATTTATCAAGGAACGCAATAGGAACGCAGTATTTTTTCTAATTTTTATTTAACATTTTTATAAATTAACATTTTTTTTTTTTTTTGCAAAAATTGTGAAATTACGAAACTGAATGTTTTTTGTCCTTATCACATAAGATAAAAAATATGATATAAAATGTTGAATAGTTGATTTCATTAAATCATATTCGTATTATATGGGTAATAAATAATCTTCATTATCCGTGTATGGGTAAAGCCTAAAGGGATGGTGAAATCAATGCGACACCGATAAACTTCATTTCGGTCAAAATCTACAACTTCCTCGATTATTCATTTAAAAAGAAAAGTGTTAAATTATTTTGAAAGAAGAATGCTTAAACTATGTTATCTTGAAAATATGTAACCCAACAATGATGTAAAAAAATATTGGATTTTTCTATTCTATTCATGTTACATAATAATCTAAAATTTTTTTTAAAATGTCCCCTGGTTAAATAACTTTAGATAGGGGGTATGGGGGACGAAGTCCTCCACGGCTTACTTTTTCTTTAATATGTCCCGGAACGCTGATTTTTTAACTAAGCACAGAGTCCGTCCTTTTTTTTTCCAATTCAACCACTGCGTATCTCCGTAGATTCAATAGAAAATATCGAAAAATCATTTGAATGGATATTTGTTAAAAGGCACCTATATATACATTTTTAACAACCTCTCGTGAGAAACGAAAAACTGTTTTGATTTTAATTAATTTATATTTAATGATCTATCATCATAATTTCGTTCAAATAGAAAAATGAAAATATCATTTTTTTTATTATTATTCTTATTAAATTGTCTATAAATACCCAAAAACGATCAGGGACATGTATAGGTTCTTTTTAACGAGTTACGATTTCAAAATAATATTACACATGTATAATTAATATGTTTTAAAATATCGAATAAAGGATTAACATAACAAGTGTTTGTTAAATTGCAGGCCGTTTTGTATTAAAAAGTATATATCGTTTGATATATAGTTTCAAATAATATGTCGTATGTAATGCATTTGCTATATTATGTACCTTATAACATATTACTATATTATTTAAAAATTATTTTATAAGACTAAAACTGATACAAAGAAGGTATTTTTAAATGACGTGTTTAGATAAGAAGATAAATAATTTACCATAAAACCATTTTGTTTAAATATGTGACTTATGAGTCCCTTTTAACATATTTAAATATTTTGATATAGAATAGTGAAAAATGAGTACTGCAGCCTTCTTCTGTAAAAGTTTACAAATTAATTTAATAAAATAAAAACTTGAAAATAACTCTACTTTTTTGTTTATTTTATTTTATCTTATTTTTTGTTTATTAGGAGATTATTTTATGATTATATGCATACCTAGAACGATATAAGTACCTAGTGTTTATTTATTATGCACCTTTATAGGTATATTTATACTATATCGTAGTTGATTGGAAAATTACTTTAAGATATGTATTATTGTTCAATATTTTAACAATATTACCTATACTTACTTAATTTAACCCCCGATTTAACCTTAGTATATTATTCTGTTATTATTATTTTATTTTTATGGAATCCATTGTGGAATTACAATAATATAACGGGGTCACTGTATAAGTGTGTCTGATTTGATTGAATGTATGAATAAGCTATAAAGATTTACAAAAACTTAACGATTTTTCTTTATAAAAAAATAATTAATAGTAAGCAAACGCTTATTATAAACAATGTGGTTGTTCCTATATAGGTTATACAGGTTTAATCTGTAACTTATTCTTCTAAATTCGAAGGAATAAGTTATTTTTCTAATAAATTTTCTCTTAATTTACATTGTATTCTTTATACGCATTGCATGTCCATTCGTTCAACATGCAGCATACATTTATTATATATATATATATATATATATATATGATTTTTAAATAAAATAATGTACATTATATCTGGATATAGAAATAGTGGTGTGATTATAAATCATTTTATATTATCACATCGATATTCTTAATTTCCCTCCCCCCTTTATTCTACACAAATAGAGCTATAACTTTCATTTTTGTCCTGCACATATCCATAATCATTTTAGTATTTATTCCACTTGCTATTAATTAACCTCAAATTTTTCTCTTTATTTTTAGCCTACCTCCCCAATTCATTCCATACTTAAACTCATTTATATTCTCAATTATTTCCTTTTTCTTCCTTCTTTAAACATACTAGCACCATATCAACCTATTTCTTTTTAAATTTATTAATATTTTTGAGTATATGTTTTATAAATGTGCATATTATATTGGAACGATTAGTGAAAATATTTCTATACGTATCCAACTTACGACGAGAATCAAGATAGTAAACGTTTGATGTTTTAGGTTGGTACCATTTAATTTATAAATATAATTTAATATTATTTAAAATGTACATATATAGTTTATCGTCCTCCTGCGATATTTACTATATCATCGAAACTATTTCCTATATTATCCACAGGATAAAATTGAATTAGTATTCTCACTTTATTCCTGATATTTTTATAATTTATTTCTATCGTTTTACTGTGCTTATATTATAATATGTACAGACATAAATTGTGAACACATTTCACTAAAAACTTTGATATAGGCGGAAAAGGCAACGTCGTATTTGAAAGCTGGGAAATTAGCTTATGGCATATTCATCACTTTTATCTCTAAAACCTGTCATAGTCACGTTGCCATTATAATAAATGTAAATAAAGTTCATTTTACGCTTGTATTCAAATCGACCGCCGGTGATATTAAAAGCTTTTTAATTTTTGTTTCACTAAATTTCTTACGGAGTTTTACAGCTTTGTGCCTATTTAACACTTAACAACGCAGACATATTAATTATATTATAATATTCCTCGACTTCTGCTCATTGAAAAACTCAGACAAGATGTGATAAACACAAGCAGGAATATTGTGGAGTTATAATGCCATAAAATATTATCACAATATAACTGTGTTTAATTCATGAATATTCTGATTGTTATCACTGAGTCTTAAACAAAAATGTGATAAAAGAATTAGTAATTATCATGCAGATATCGTGAAAAAGACGAGTCGAAAATGTATTTTTTTTTTTAATAATAGGTATACACTTTTTGCTTCTCAAAATTTGTGGTCTGAGGGTTATTTTAACTCGAAGCAGACCATTTAGTTAAAAGGTTTACACGTTTAACGACTTATATATATATATATAAGGGAAATAATATATACATATATATATTATATGTGTACGTATTTATATCATGTAAATATTTAAGAATTCGGGGTTTTCGTTTTAAAATGCTGCATATTTCTTTTAGCTACCCGGTGAGAAAGAAAGATAAAACGAATATTTCACACGAGCAAAATTTGGAAGTTCAAAAGCTACATTATCAAAAAAAAAGAAAAATCCGTTACACCCCAATGACCCGAAAAGCTTGTATGTGTGTATGTGTGTGCGTGTCGAATGTGTCGATATTTCCACAAAAAAAGTTCCATATAACTGACTTCATTTCGTTGGTTTTTTTTATTTTTAGAAAATTGGAATTCACGTATACAACAAAAACGTTCAGCGAGCAAGGCCGTTCAGACCAGGGGAATTCATAGCTATAAATCTCAATGTACTTGTTGTTTACCCAAACATCATACCAATATACGACATATACAAGTGATGGCATTATATGTAAAACTATTGCTCATACATATATATAATATATGTGTATTTTATATACTTCGAAAATTATATATATATATATATATATGTATGTGTGGGTGTGTGTGTGTGTGTGTGTGTGTGTGTGTGTGTGTGTGTGTGTGTGTGTGTGTGTGTGTGTGTATATATGTGTGTTGTGTGTGTGTTTATATGTGAAATAT
>JAIPRL010007084.1:0-24820 GCA_025469235.1 Pemphigus obesinymphae
AAGACCGAAAAAGAGATGGGGGGATGTAATGGCGAGTGATATGAGGAAGATGGGAGTAAGTGAAGAAGATGCGGGAGATAGAGTTAAGTGGAAGTGTAGGACCAGGGTGGCCGACCCCAAATAGTTGTGAGAGAAGGTGAAGGAGAAGAAGAAGTCCAATACTATATAATTATAAATTAATACATTTTAATTTCTTTTTAGGTAACATTGTTTAAAAAAATAGGTGGTAACGATGAACCCAGTACAGTTATTAATGGTTATTAATGTATTAAAAAAAACTATGACTGTTGATATAGCTATACTATATAGTTGGTCAGGAAAACAAAAAAAAAAAGTTTTAAAAACAGCTTTCCTTTATTTTTTTAAAGCAATTTCAGGTATATTATTATTTTATCATTTTGAAGTATGTATATTTAATGTTGGTATGTAATGTTTTCAGTTGTTTCTCAATATCACTATACTACCATGACTACTAAACAAATTAAGGATGTAATTGCAAAATGGTTGGTTCAAGCAACTTTGAAAAAAACTCGTGCAGACACGTAAGATTAAAAATTTAATTAGATAATTAATAGATTAAAAAAGATAAATTGGATAGTAATAACCAGAGCATATTTTAAGAAAATTTACTGGGTGATGACTGGGTAATGACTTTTTTTTTTATGGCACTATCTTAATTGTGTCGTCAAGGAGACAGAATTTAAAGATTTTTTTTTTATTGCTCATCAATTTTGTATTATGGTCTCTATGATATACACAGTACATCCACCAATTTTTACGTGCTATTATATAATATTAAAATGCCACCTATAATTATTAACCCCCAATAAAACTTAAAATAAATGTAATTATTGCTTTTTTAGGAAACGAGCATCAGCCTGCAGCACCAATGAACTTGTATTATAGGTGGTATATTATATAGTTGGTCATGCAGATAAAAAAAAAGTTTTAAAGCTATTTCAGGTATATTATTATTTTATCATTTTGAAGTATATATATATATTTATATTTAATGTAGGTATGTAATGTTCTGTAATGTTTTCAGTTGTTTCTCAATAACACTATGACTACTGAAAAAATTAAAGTTTTAATTGCAAAATAGTTGGTTCAAACAAAAATTTAATTAAATAATTATTAATATATTAAAATAAATAAATTGACTCATTATTTTATTATAAAAAATATATGTATTAAATTTTAAACAAATGTACTTGAAGGATATACTATGTAATATATATTAGAAAATATTTTTTAAATAAATCAAATTTTATTAAAATGGTCATATTTTATTTTTTTAATTTACTAATCTAAATATTTTTTTATTTATATAAAACCTATGAGAAATGTTACATAATATAATGGTCTTAGTTACCATTCTGAAATATATCAATATTTTAAAATGAATATAGTTTAATATGTGTAATACATAAATATGTTATATTTCAGAAAGGTTGTTTTTGCAATGTATATGATACATAATATGGTTATGTTATCAAAAATGGACATCGAAACTTTTCAGAGACATATCAGATTGGTAGCAGTTAAATATTGTTATGTAACTATTAATTTCATTCATCTTTATGTTATATATCTGAAACATATTTGAGGCCAATGTGTGTTGATAGGGTTATTACATCAGATTAGTAAGATATTCGTTGTGATAATCAGAAAATGTAGGTAAATGAATAAACTAAATAAAAAAACATGTACTTAATAAAGAAATATCATCGACCAATTTGGTAAATGGATACTGTCAAACTGATAATACATTATTTATTAGTACCACTTTTGAGTAAAATATGAGTTTTATTTAGGTAAAAAAATTTACTTTATAAAATGTATTTGAATATAACATATGAGTAAAGACTAAATGTATGGTGTATCTAAATACTGAACACAAATTACATGTAAAACAAAACTTAGGATTTAGGAATCAAATCTGTTCATTTTACTGTATGATCAAATAAATTAATAAAACATTTTAACTATAATATATCATAATGTATAAGTTTTCTCTTAGGAACAACAGTCAAATGTCCAGCACTTAATATATTAATGGGAAATATTGTATATATTTTATTTGTTTTGTTTATTTAACAACTATTCATATAATTTTTTAAATAATTGAAAAAAAAATACAAAAAATTACAATTAATATTTTTATAATTAATTAATTTGTGTTGAAGTAAACAATTCATACAAAGTAATACATATAAAATAAAATAATTTGAGTCAGCTTTATTATGCTGGCATCCGTAGGTTGGAAAACATACTCAAAACCGGTAATTAATACAATTATTAGTAATCATATTCAAAAAATTTCGTAGACCCCCCCTTAAACCATGTAAAATGAATTTAAACAAAATTTAAAAATATTAATATTTTTAAAAAGATTACATAAAGATACCTTATTATATATTATATATTATACCATATATTATATGGTAGTCATTGGATTCTTTTAATATTCTGTTGACAAGCCATGAACAGTGTTCCATTCTTTTATATTATGTGGAAGTATTGTTGGATCTTTTAATGATTTTTTTGACATAAGCACATACATGTCTTCTTTTTAAATATTTAAATAATCACCATCCTATATTCCTATCTGAACAAATACATTTATATGATTCTAGCTTTTTTCTTTATTGTCAATATCTACCTACCTAATGTTGTTTTCTATAATTTATTTCGTGTTTCTAAGATGACTGTAAGTTGATAAAAATGTGAAATACTAATGGAAGTTTATCATTGAAAATTGTATCCTCTTAATAATGGCATAATATTTTCAAAAACGTATGGACTACATTAACATTTAGAAATAAAATAGTATAATATTATAATATATAGTACCTATATTATGTGGTGTAGCCAACGCCGTTGTATAAAACGTGTAGGCAACAAAATTAAAATAATGAAATTATTTGGCTGGCTTTCTGTCGTTTTAAATTATTGTAAAATAATTATTGTGTATGTTGGCATAACCGAATAGATGGTCGTGACGGCTGATTTTTTTGTCTGTGGGCGTTTTGTTGCTGGTTTTTTTGTCGTTTTCGGGTGGTTATTTGTCGGCTGGTGTTTTTAGGTGTAACCGACAGTGGTTACACCAGTTATCAATACAATAATTGTTTAGTACTGAGGTAAGTATTATAAATTAGGTACAAAACTATTAAAAACATGTTATTTAACCGATTATTTGTTTTAATATTCATATTTACACAGAATATATTTGTTATTTCATATTTATAATACGGAGAATTCATAGGTAACATTTTGTGTTTAAATCTAGCTAGCAGCACTGATTTTGGAGGTAAATTGTTCTCGTATCTCGCTATACGACTTTCCCGTATTTTGTCATATAATAATTTTATACATAAGCAATAATCACGGACTAGGACATCTTTATGCTATTATTGTAGCGAATATTATATTTTTATAGTATTTGCTATAACGTAACTTATCATACAATAATATAAATTAATTATAAAATTCCTCAACATAAATTTTTTTCAAAAATATAGGTTGGTATTGTAGCCAAATATAATCATATCAGATTTTCATATTATTATCAGTTGTCCGAGAACTACCCCAATATCGGGGGCGGTGGGCCATCATCTAAATTGTTTATTCAATCAATGCCGGAGGTAAACAGATTGGTTGACCGGACACCGTGCTGCCGCCATTTGCTCGAAGCATCACAAAGCGTACTTGCCTCAAACGAGAAAGGATAACCACATTACGATGCAAACACGCTCGAGACTCACAGTACGTCTGATACTTTTTTTTCATTATTTTTAATTTAAAAATTACTGCAAATACATATTAAATTAACATTTTATAATATTAGTGAAATATCGTTTTGACACGGTTCACATGACCGGCGGCCAGTGATTAATCGCGATAGTGATACATGCAGTCGCAAAACAACAGAATATAAGTGATTTTCGCTCATATTCGTCATTGTCTGAACGCAGGAGACCTCTCCACCGTGTATCTACTTGAAAACGTCAAAGCCGTAAACATTTAATTTTCTATATAGGTAATGTGTTAAACTTCTTGCAGATTACTTACAAATTAATAATTGTTAATATTTCGACGTAGACGGCGTTGTGCGTTTTTCGTCTACAGTCGCCATTACCGACGTAAAACGATCGTTTCTTCTTTTTATTATTAATCGGATCACACATTATTTTTTACGTACTACATTTTAAATTTACATTTTTTATGAACAATATTATTTTATCTCGATTCACCAAGATCCGATTCGCGTAGTCTTTGCGTTCGGGACATCGGTAAACGAGAAGTATTCGCAACGGCCATTATCAAAGACGTCCCGTTCGCTTGAATAATTAATTTTAATTAAATAGTTTATTTCGTACATTTATCACGCACTTACATCGGTGGTTTACGGTTACGTCGTGTAGTCACATAGTGTACAGAAACGGGCACCGGATAAATCGTCTTGGTTGTTTGACCCGTCTACACGACTTCTGCAAAGAACAATAAAGTACACATACCTACGATTGTCGTCGCATTTGCTGTGTACCTTTTGTAAGTTTATATCTTTGATATACCTATTTGTTCATTTTTTTTTTTTTTTAATACCTAGGTCCTAGGTCAAACATAATAAAACGTTAGTCAAATTAATGCCAATTGTCACATCTGTACCCGGGGGTCGACAAGGCCCATGTTCAAACCGTAGTCTACGATATGGTGCCTACAGTCCGTAAACTCATGTACGAATATCTGTAGTAGCTCGCAGTGTTAGAAACTTTTCCGTTTTGTCGACTAGGTACATATCGAAGCTTCAACATTTCCCTTTTGTTAACTACCCATTGCCCATAATACATATTTCCGTTATACCTAAGTTTTAATCTATGATTTAAAGTTTTTCTATGTTTTGCTAAGTAAGATAAGTATTTCCAGACATTTTATTGGCATTAGTTTATTTAACGCTCGCCCAGAGAGTATTCTTCTGCCACTCTGGTTAGTTAACGCCACCACTATTTTTCTCAAGGTCTCAATAGGTAGGTACTTAAGTAGGTATATTATAATTATTATATAGGTAGGTTCCTATAGTTGGAAGAACGAAAACTGGCCGCTGGCAAATATGTTAGCAACTATTTTTTTTCCGATAAGGAGGGGTTCTCAAACTGAGACACGTTTAAGGTGCAAGTCGCGCGGTCTGTGTACATCTGGCCGGCTACGCTTTTTATACATCTTTATTATTTCCTATTTAGGTTATTGTAGTTTTATTGTAAAGGGGTTGTGGAACGTTATCACGATTTTGGCATGTATCACTAAAAATTATTTTATGTTACCCTAATGAAAATAAACCGCCAGGAGCGTTTGCATCAGTGGCCACTTTTCATTCTCCCGACTATACATATCTATTGATACAATACTGAAAATAATAATTATTGTTCAATGGTTTTTTGCTGAAACTGGTAGTAAATATGAAAATAATATCAACATTATATATTTATTACCTAGTACCTATCTATATTGTCCCAGATAAAAGTTACCTTAAGCGGTAGACCGATTTTTAATTGGGTTTAAACAGACTATGCGTGTACGTGCACATAGAACATGCCTATGGTTGACACCAGACACAGTAATGCTGTCTGAGGTTACTTTTATATACCTACTTTAAAAATTTAGTTAAATGAGTAAAAATATATTTAGAGTACCTATCTACCTAATATTAAAAAAATTAAGTAGGTATATTGAAATTACATTTTTTAGGCAGGTACTTATATATTTTATTAATATTTAAATGCTAAAATGGTTAGGTACCTATTACATTAAAAAAACATAATTTGCTCAAAATATTTATACCTATTTAACTTATTTGAAATGAGAATTGTACTGGGCAGTGTTAAGTTTTTGTTACTTTAATAGTCAGCTCTTTCCCTACCACATTTTGACTGTAAATATTAAAAAGATAGATATAGCGCCTATGGCGGCAGTGGTGTGCGAGACCATAGTGTTTAACAAAACCACATCCCTGGGCACAAATTGGCTGCCTGGTATAATTCTCATTCCCAAATAGAGTATAGATAAATACCTAGATATAGGTCCAAAAAAAATCTCAAAATTAACGCATCCGTAGCTACTTTATTAAGTACCATGTACCTATTATTTTTAATTGTGATCTATTACATTATATATATATACATTAGAGTGCCTGTTATTTTCAAAGTTGTAAATTTTGGGTAGTGCTGGCTAAAAATTTATTCCATTGCATCTAAAAATAAAATAATAAAATTTAAGGCCGATGAGATAAAATAAACAGGCAGCGGCTTAAGTTCAAAGTTATTGACAAAGTATAAAATTCATTTTTTTGCCATGTACTCACTTTAGTTCTAAGGTTACGAAAAAAAAAATGATATAGAATCATTATTGTAGTAAAAGACTATAAATAATAATTTCCCTAAAAATATATCTTTATTTTTTTAGTTTTTAGACTTTTGCGATTAGGTATGTTCTTAAATTTTATAATAAAATATTTTCAATAAAATTGTTTTTTTTTTTAAATTTTTCATCAAGTTAGCCTTTTTTTGTCAATTTTAGAGAAAACATAAAAATATAGAAATTTTTTAATAATTTTAAATAGGTACTTACCTAATAAAATTCTACTCTATGCCTACCTAAATTGAATTTTAATTACCTAAATAACAATATAATAATTATAAATAATACTTGATACTCTGAAAAAAATATTAATAATAAAATTAATAAATTGATGAAGGATCTTTGATAAATTAGATTTGTCTCTTGTAACTTTTTCATTAAACTCTTGAATTAGCTGTATACCTCCTCAGCTGAATTGTTTACAACTTTCAACTGTCCAATGATTAGCTTAGTTGCCCCAAAATACATCTTTGAAATGTAAATAAAAAATGTAATGTAATTTGCAAAAAAAAAAGTCTATTTTCTACCCAAATTTATAATTAATATTTTTTCAAAATGTGTAAAAATATTAAAAAAAAAATATTGCATTTTTCTTAAAAAAAATTGTATATCAAATATTAAAAAAAAAAATAGGTAATAATATTATTCAAAAACTCTTTAAAATTTTCTGCCCCCAAAAACGTGATGCTCGGATAAATTGCCCCCCTCTAGCCACCTAAATATGCCACTGCAAAAGTTCCAGTTCAAGGAGTTATGCTAATGCTGGATTTGAGTTTTCTTTTTCTAATTGTTGTAACTATATTTTTTCTATGCCATATTTATGTTTGTCTACACCAGTACATCCTTTTTCACACAGTTTGATTAAAAATGCTTTATCTTCGTCTATATTCATGACCACCAGCACATTTTAAGGAATATATCAAATAAGTCATTTATGAATTAAAAAATTCAAGTCGTTTGTTATGTAGATTGTTACTAGTTATATCTTTGGATAGATTTTTTATACTTACCTTACTTTCTTCCAGTATATAATATATTCTTCGATAACCAATATTGCACTTTTATTAAAATCTAAATTAACCATATGCATGTTATAGAACAAGACATACAAGTAATCACCATTCAATGGTAGCTTACTGCCTGTTATTTGATGTGTTAAATGCCTAACAAAATATATTTTTTTAAGAAACGATGACATTGAATTATTATAAAATAATATACTCGACAGATCAATTGATATACATGATTATTAGGTCATAAATTATAATCATAATCAGTATTATTATTTACAATAAAAAATTAATGACCGGTAAACTTGTTTATCAATTATATTTATGATTATTCCATATCTGTAGAATTTAAGATGATAATTGCAAAAATCTAAAAGCTGAACATTTTTCATAAAATATACACATTTCTATATCTTTTTTGAATTTTCAAGAAAGGGTTAACTTAACTAAAAATATATAGATACATTTTTATGGAAATGATTTACAATAATGATTCAGTATAATTTTTTTTAAATTTTAAAACTAAAGCAAATACCTACATGCCAAAAAATCGAATTTGACACTTTTTCAAAAAACTTTGAGCTTAAAGCATATTGATTTTGACATTTGAATATTCGTTTATTGATTCAATTACATATTACTTATTACATTTTTACGCGATTTAAAATTGTACCTAAAATGACGAAATTAATTAATTATAGTATATCACAATGAAACATTTATTAAGTTATTTTGGCGGTAAGTTCTAAGCATAAACCTAGGTTAATATGGGTTACATCTTTGTTAATGGTAACAACTACAATCTTGAACAGCTGAAAACTGTTTCAGCTGATCACTGCTTGCAAACTTGTTTTTTTAGACACATGCACGTTCATTATATTATATTGCTATCAATGATAACTTATTTATAACATGCTGGAACAAAACTTATATCACTATTATTGTTAACAACATTTTACATGATTATTGATTTTGTGATAGACATTTTATATAAGTACCTACTTTATATTTTCATAAATTAATATAATACCTATATTTAATTTAAAATCTAAGGAGTGTTGGTAATTGGTCATAGGTAGCCGAAAATTATATTTTGGGACTTTAAATTTACCGGTAATCGTTCTGTATCATTACCAGTAATTGTAACAGAACCAATAACCTATGTTGAAAGTAAAAAAAAAAACTAACCCTTCTCTAAGTTGCAAATAAAAATATTAGTAAATTATTAATATTTTTTGTTTTATCATACCTTCATCAATTTTACTTAGAATTTATATTTATAACAATTTAATCTTTATTTATACCCTTACCTATCGTTGTATTGTAATATGACATTTATTTATTAAGTTTTAATATTAATAGTAAGTATACACACACACACACACACACACACACATATATAATATATAGGCTCTTGTGTCATCCCTAATGGTACTAAAGTTATGATTATAAAGAATATAAACGTAAATTATATAGATTAATCAGCCGATGGGCTTATTGGTCCACGGTTAAAAGAAATATTAAAGTGATAGCAGGCTTTAAAAAATCGTTGTATACGACCATTATTTTATAATTCTTTTAAAATTGTGTTATTTAGGATTGTAACTAAGTGTACTTTATCATAGGATTTATTTTCTAAATAATTTTAATAATAATCTAATAAATATTCCAGGATTAGAATGCAAAGACAAAAAAGTTGAATCACAAATAGTCATAAATATTATAAAAGTTTTTCAAAAGTACTTAAATTAGTAATTTACTGTTTCAAAAAGTAGAAAGTGGTTTTAAACCAAGAAGCAGTTACTTTAAAAATTAGGAAGCATTTAACCTAGAAACAGTAACCACATATTTTGAAATATTAAAGAACGATTTATCAATATATACATATTTGAAAAACCACTTAATATCGATTACCGGTTCTTACATTATTTTGCTCCTCGCAGAGCCGACTACTGTTTTCAGAAGCAGTTTTTAGTCAAGTTTTTTTGTTAACATTGTTTTGATAAAAGTATCTTCAATTTCTTACAAAGTAAAGTTATTATGTCCTATGATTAAAATATATGCAAAGACACAAAAAAACTACTGGTTTACCGATGAATTATAAGAAAGCAAATATTGACTATAGTATTTTCAACAACAATAAAAATTTTTAAATATGCGCTGTGTGTCGTTTATGACAGCGTTTGGTTCTAAGAAATCTTTAATTGGCTGTGCAGTCGAAAACGGGCTACATGTTTTTAGATGCATTCTAAGGAATAAAATCTTTAAAGAAGTCATATTTTCAATAGCAAAGGGAAAATCACAAAAAGTTATTATAAATTGGAAATACCGAAAGAATGATAAACCAACTCAATCATCTATATTTAGGCAACTTGTATTTTCATATTTATCTATAATTTTTAGGCTTTTTTAGCATTATTTTTGTCATATAAATATATTTATGTTTCTAGTACTAATTTATTATTTTTATTTTTTTCTAGTTGCTCATCAGTTTTACAAAATGGATTTTGGAATTGTTACAATCGACGATGATACAAATGATAATACAATTAATGAACCTGTTAACATTAATAATCAAACACAAACACCAGTTACATCAGTACCAGTAATAGTAAACAGCTACTCATTAGAAAACTGTAGAGAAGACATTATTGTAATTCCTGATGATAGTGTGGAAACTAATACTGCATTGAATGAACAATCAAATGTAAGAATAACTCAGTTTTTCGCAATAAAAAAACCTGAAACTACTATTACAATTTCCTCTGATGATGATGATAATGAAGAAGCAGCAGCTATAATCAAAAGTAATGGACTTTTAGTAAATCCAGTTTCTTCTATTGCATTAAGGGAGCATAATTTGCCAATAATAACTGGTTATTTCTCTATGGCTCAATTATTACCAACGCATGTAGCAGTTGTATCAACTAAATTAGCTAAATCAGTTAAAAAAACTAAATCAACTAAATCAGCTAAATCTGCTAAATCTGCTAAATCAGCTAAATCAGCTAAATCAGCTAAAAAACCGAAATCGACTAAATCTGCTAAATCAGCTAAATCTGCTACATCAGTTAAATTTGCTACATCAACTACTACAACTGCTACATCAGCTACATCAACTGCTATATCAGCTACATCAGCTGTATCAGCTGATATTGTTATAATTTCTGATGATGAAGTAGAAGAGCCTAACAACACTAATAAAGAAGTTTCAATTGATTCTGCCAAACAACAATTGACTTCAATGTGCGACGTGCAATCTACCTCGAAAACCAATATGAATTCAAATGATCTTTAAATGCTTGACCCACCTCCTAGTAAATCTTCAAAAAAAGAATAAGGATGACATTGAATTTTCATAATATAAAATCCAAATGGACAACTGTAATATATTATATATTGATATCTTTCATTTTAATAATTCAGATTGCATACTAATTCTATATTATGCAGTATTTACTTGGTGATATGATGTATAAAATTAATTTATACTCTAAATTAATTTTGTTTAAAGATATTTTTAATTCATTTAAATGTACATAGATACCTAATTATAATGTTTTTTTTATTTTTAAAGTATAAATCATTGCATAGTGATTTAAAATTTAAAATGACTGGTCTAAACATTAACAAAACGTTTTTTTTTTTTTTAAGAATTAAATTTTTAAACCTATTGTAATTTCAACACTAATTTTTTCATAGCAAAGCCTATAATATTTAGAATTATAAAATTATGTAAACTTCATTTAATTTAATGTATCATTCATGGAAATCATATACATTTATAACTCTTAATAATTTTGTGCCAGGGTTTATATTGGACTTATATTATTTAAAACAAAATTGGCCATATAATTCTTTCGATTCAAATTAATTAGTTAATATTAACTTATGAATACACTTTTATTTTTATTGGTATTAAATATTGTATGGTACACTTTTGCAAGATGGAAGACCACATTAAAATAAATCAATTTAATTTAGAAATCTTAAAAATATGGTAAAAATATTATTTACATATGTATAAACAGCAAATATTGAAATAAATAACTTGAAAGGCCACACCTGATTTTAAAAGAACGTAGAAACAAAAGTATACCATCTATTGAAAGATGAGGACTTAACTATGTTTTGTTAAAAATCAATTTTTAAAAATTGTTTTTTTTTAATTAAAAATATAGCAGCAAAAATACTTACTTTGTAAATATTCAATAGTATAAAATGTAAAAATAAAACATTTTTAAAATTTAATCAAAAGAGTTCATCATTTAAACGATGTATAATTTATGTCTCAATATGTATTGTAACCTTAAATGGCCTTTACACGCACAATACAGTACAGATTTGCGTGCAGACTTGAACATTCACAAAAACTAGTGTCAGAATCAATGGCGGCTTGTACTATGGCGCACAGGAGCACATAAACCATCCAAAAAATAGTTTATTAAAAAACAAAGTTTTTTATAGGTTTTGGCATAAAAGCGCATGATTGAACGTTTGTTATCAAAATTGAGTAAAATGTTAAACTGTGCTCAAGAATGGGCAAAAACAAAGCACACTTTTGAATGCATTCATTGCTTTAGTAGCATTTAAATTATACTCTAAATGTAACTAGTCTGATGTCTACATATATGTTGACATTAATAGTTCTCGTTGAATTTTGTCAAATATTCAATCATTGCTGTACATAATTCATTGTCCATAATAACATTACTCTTACACAATTGTAGTCATTGTTATACTACATTAGAATATAACAATATAAACTTACATCACAATAATGAGTACACATGATAGATCAAATATCGAATGTATATAAATTGACTCAGTGATGTTCCATATGACTCAATTGTTTATTAGTGAACTGCCGCCTACAATGATAAAAATTCCACTGTTCATGAACTGATTACAAGATGAAGTCTTCTATTCTACGACTGAATAGTACAGCTTCCAAAAATCATAATTGGTAGATTTTCAGTATGTACCCAATCATTTATTTTTTGGAATTTTAATTATATTAACAGAAAATTTTTATTTTATAGATTCATTATATTTCAAAACCAACAAAATAGAAAATAATATATTATATAAAGAGACATTCCAATGCGAAATTCTGCTTACATTATTCTACAATATTTATCAGGTAAATTGTTTATATATTTATTATAAATGTAATTATGACAAATAGCGTTATTTAGTTTATGGGTTTAAAATACTCTATATATAATATTAAGATTGTTGGGTGTATAATATAAGTTGAAACTTAATTATTAATAATTATTTAAACTATTGAATCAGATCCTAAATTTTGAGAAGTTACCTATTTCATCTTTATTATTTGCCTTTCCTTATTTACTCTGTGTTCCCTTCCTCTAAAATAATAGACAGAGTGGATAGAAGCTCTTAGGTAATTAGTAGGAATAAAACTGAGTATAATTTTTAAAATAAAGGTTAAGTAGGTAATGAAAATAAGTAATGATGAAGTGGGTTATGTGAGGGTTTCAAGTATTAAGGATCTGTTATCCTTAATACTTAAGGTTGATTGCTTCAAGGAAGATTTGAAACATAGGATTAAGTATAGATGAATGAAATAATAATCAAATAGATGCGTCAGGTATTTTATGTGACAAATGGATCCCAATTAGGTAGATAAATTGTATAACGGCTTGGCCTTCAATGATGTACAAATTAGAATATTGGGCAGTAGATATGAATATAGAACATATAGTGCAGTATAAATGAGAATTATTGGAATGACGAGAAAACAAAATAAAATAAAAGAATAAATTGAGGTGGCATTAAAGGAAAAATGAATTAGAAGCAGTAAGATTAGTAAAGAAGGAAAAACCAAAACATAGTTGAATGTAATTAATATTATATATGAAAATTATAATTTTTAAGTATTGTACTTAATTATTTGTTATTTGTTTCAACATAGCATTTTATAATTTATAAACAATCATACTTATTAAATTTTATTATAACATATTTAAAGATAAAACTTTTTGTATGAATAGTATAAATTGTATAAATAGTATTAAAATTTAAAAATAAGTAAATAGTCTTCTTTTCCTTCACTTTTTCTCCCAACTATTTGGGGTTGGCCATCCTAGTCTACTTCTACTTAACTCAAATCTCTCACATTCTCTTCACTTACCCCCATCTTCCTCATATCAATGGCCATCACATTTCCCACCTTTCTCATATCACTCCTTGTTGTCTAGAATCCTTGGAACATTTCAAGTAAGATAAAAATGTGTTTTACATAATAATATAATATATAACATTTTTTTTGCTAATTGTTATTATAGTGTGTTTTAAGTATATTTTCATATATGAATGAAAAAAAATATATTATATATAATCATTTTTGTTTTGGAGGTACCTATCTAACAAAGTTTATTGGGGAAAAAAATGTTTTTGTTTAATTGTAAATATATCATAGATATTAAAATTCAAAAAACTTTGTTATAAACTGAATGAATTGTATTTACGTACTAGACCTTATTTTACAAAATAATTCATACTGCACAACTGCGCACTTTTTTTACAATAGGGTAATTTGATGGGTTTTATATCAATGTAAAATATAATTATTTTACAGAAGAATAATAATAATAATTAAGTACTAAAAGCCCAGTTAAGTTCAATTTAATACTATAATATAAATTATCATTTTAAATAAAGGATAACATAGTGGTGTAATTTCAGGGTTTTTCCGGGTGTGTGGGCTTTTAGGCAGACCAATTTTAACATTTTACCAGACCGTTTTAAATAATGCAGACCATTTTTCATTCAAAATGAATTTATCTCATTTGGACTACAATGGTCGTACAGAACTTTGTAAGCATAAAGATGACATTATCTGTGTTTGTATGTTGGATTATAACATACATCAATTATGTGACTTTTTATAGACCTTAGAAAACGACCAAAAAACTAAATATTCATCAGTTAATAAAAATAAGTACAGTCATCCTATCAAACAAATCTAACATACAAACACATATAATGTTGTCATTTTTATGTTAACAAAGTTTTGATTTTGTTCGATTACTGTAGTCCAAATTAGAGCTATTCTCCTAAGACGTATTTTGATTTTAAATTCTCATATTTTTCTACTCTCTTTTGCTGCTAGCAGAAAAATTTGATGAACAGTGTCATACCACCGCAAAAATATACCTGCCGCGTCAAATTCAAAATTGGTTTTTATAGAGCAACCTTTTTATAGAACATTTTATTATCGGCGATATTTGCATATTTATTATTTGGACTATTTTGTCCGTTGGCTATTGTGTTGTTTACAAATTGAATGAATATGAAACAATAAAAAATTTTTTAAGTTGTGCACTGACCTAAGCTACATATGTAGGTAGGAATTAATTATACCTATTTAAAAACAAAATTATTATAATTATATAAAATACTATATAATAGTATGACCTGCATTTTTAATAAAATCCTATATGATAAATGATAATTATTTTATTTATTCGTATACCTATGGAAATCAGTTTCCATATGGTCTACCCCTATCCGTAACCTATTTATGGAAATTGTCCACACGACTGAACAATTCTTTACACTGAAATATTTGGAGAATACGACTTTGGCCATCATATGAAAACTGATGTGGAAATGACATTTTCCATATAAGGATCGCGTCCGTATGATTTAAGAATAATCCACCAGATTTGTAATGTCCAGTTTATTACAATTTCGGTAAATTAAAAATCCAGACTCTTACAAAATAAAAAATATGACTAAACTTGTAAATATAGAAGTCAAATAAATATAATATATACACACATGAGCGAATAATATTGACAGTATTTAAGTTTAAACATTTAAGTTATAAATCCTTATAGCATGGAGTTGGATGTAATGTTTTATAATCAATTGTATGCACAAAAGTGGCATGATTGAGTTGATTTTGATGATCAATAAAAAAAGGACCTTGCTCATGGTCAAAGGGTCTGATGTTGGAGACTCAGTATATGTATGTAAATTTAAATACTCTTAAACTGAATGAACTCTAGTATCTGTACTAAAAGGGCAAATTATTAATTTATTTTGATTTTATGTAATATATTTATCAAATTTTTAATAATTTAAAATAAAATAATAGGTATAAAAAATATACACATAATTTAGTAAATTCTTTAATATTTTATTTTTTTAATTGTTATAGGAATATAGTTAATTTTGTAATGAAGAATTTCAAGTTGAAGACTGTGAAGAAAAATATATACTAGTGCTGACATCAGGAAAAATAGAAGATAATGAAAAATTAGGAGCTTCAATATTCCAACTACGAAACCTAGATAAACCGAAGAAGAAAACTTAGAAAAATATTAAAATGAACAAACAGTATATTTTAATTTTCATCATTATTAATAGAATTAGAAATAATTACTAATAATAATTCAATATTATTGTGAATCAAAAGAAAAAGGGGTCTCCACACCACCATTTTTTTAGTAAAAAAATACTCATTCTAATTTTGACAGTGGCACGATGCATACTTCAATAACAAACTTGAAAACGTTTATAGATATTTCATTATATACTCTAAGGAATGATCAAGCCACATTTTTAATTTTCCTATTTTATACCATAATTTAAACCATTTTACAGGTACATGTAATGGATTACTGTATACTTTTAATACAGATTACAAACATTAAATTATCACACAAACACAAAATCATTTAAAAAAAAGTATAATAAATGGCCTGAATAATACTCTTTAAAATTATGTGGTGTGGAGGCTCCTTCATAATTCTATTTAATTTTTAATTATGTCATTAAAGTAATGGTAAAAATAACATACAGTGTCGCTAATTATTATTAAAAAAAAGTAAATATTAATATCAAGTATATATTTGTTTTAAATAAACCTTAAATCTTAATACATTTTTGAATAGATGTATTTTCATTAGATTTACCTAGATTTTTTACATTTCTTCAATTTGAATTACAATAAATTAATGATAAATCAATAATTAATTAAAGCATCTTGTACAAATTATATTTTGTGTCGCGAATAGTATGCCGCATTGCTGCAGAATTCTATTAGTTTTATAGCTGTCAACACCAACCACACATCTTTATTTACATGCTTGACATCTGCAATGTTTTGATTTGTGAAGTTTACTGTCTGCAAGGAATAACATGTTATTAGGGCTCATATTACATATAATAATAATACAATAATCTGCATGTTCTCTCCTGGGACAGAGTAATAGTAAATTTAATTTAGTAATATATTTTCCAATGTAATTCTAATAAATATTAAAATAATAAAACAATTTTATAAATAAATTATTCAATTAAGATATCTAATTATTTATTGTATTATAAAAGGTTTACACCGTAAGTACTGCCTTTGGTTTACTGTGATCAAGAGAATCCTATCTTACATTCATATATTGTTTATAAATATCATATTTCTCAATATCATAACAATATTATAGTTCTTCATTATTAAATATTTATGAATATGTATATACAATTTAAGAAACTTGACTAAATCAAATTCTCATTAATTTTAGATGAGTTATAATTATTTATTACTTTTTATATAACTATTACTTATTAAGAGGATTTATTATTCTTATTCGAGCTCTAGTACCTCAATGAATCGATGTAAACAAATTTGAGTACTACTATTAATTATAGTAATTATTATACATCTAACAATTAAGCCTAATTTTTTTTTTATTTCATGGTCTTTTAGGTAAATGTATTTCAACATGCATTTTTTGTAAATGAAGTTCCTTTACATGAAAACTTTTTTGGGACTATCCATTTTAACTAAGTACTATATTAAATATTGTAACATTATGTTAGAATTGTATTGTGTTTTGATAAACAATTATTTTATTATTTTACATATTATTAAATATAAATTTATATTTTTGATTTTTCTGTCTTTTTTTAAACTAAATTGAATTATTAATTATTTTTATGATTAATTGGATTCCTACTAAAGGAGCTAGTTTAAATTTAATAAATACTTTAATATTAGGTATATAACGAAATAGTATTTAATTTAATTTATTAATATTATTGTTTCAAATGTGTTTATGTTATTTTATTAATGAATAAACTATCATTACTTAACAAAAATTTTATTATAATATAACTCAATTGTTGATTGTGTATTGATTGTGAACAAAG
This sequence comes from Pemphigus obesinymphae, assembly GCA_025469235.1. NCBI lineage: Eukaryota > Metazoa > Arthropoda > Insecta > Hemiptera > Aphididae > Pemphigus > Pemphigus obesinymphae. The sequence continues at coordinate 17,607 of JAIPRL010007084.1, forward strand.
TCAAGTTTAAAATTCAAATAAAATGTGATTTGTTCTTGTATCATATAAAAATGAAGTTGATGAAATATATTTATTATTTATTTTAATTTTCATCATGACATATGAAATTGTAAAAGCCTGTAACCAACATTTAATTTGAAGTATTTTTTCTAATAAACAAAAACCAAGTACAATATATTTTTTTTAATATTTCATTCATACTGCGTATGTTTTTATATTCCATATTGTAAAGGAAAAAATTTCCGTTATTTTAGAAAGTATTTTTTTACAATTATTGGTTTCTGCGATTCATACATTGTTAACTAATTTTTTATTGTTGTACCTGTATGATTAAATTGATGAAAAAAATTTAAAAAAAAACACTATTATATTTTCCATTAACAAAATTTTATCAAATGATAATAATAAAATGTAATTTATTGATGTTAATAGTTAACATTTATTTCATTTATTATATTTTTTCTAAAACATAATTCCATTTAAGAATATCTAACAACTAATAAATGTAACTTAAAGACCAATTAGCCTTAATAATGTACCTATGCAATAAATTATATTTAATTAATGTCAATATACTAATAATGATTTGTGCGGTGGTTTGTCAGAAAACAAATTTTGATATTTAATTATAATTTAATGGTATGAAATAGGTAAGTTTTCTAAAATGTAATAATCACACATTTAATACATTGTTTTAAAAATCCATTTCTACTAAATATTTGTAGAACTTTTATTATTTCTACAAACCTTTGAATAACTTCTATATTAGGTAAATAAGTATAACAGACCTACAATTACATAATTAGTATAGTTTATTTTTCTATAACTTAATATCAGACTACTTGACTATTAAGTTTAATTGAATAAAACTTGATTTACAGGACGTCACACACCTGATTTTTAATAGCTGCATTATATACAATATTTTATAAAATTTTAATGATTAAAAAATATTTCCGTACATTTATGTTGGTAATTAATATTTCATAAAACGCTGATGATTGTGTGAGGTCTTCTCCAAAGTAAAATAATAGATAATTAATAGACCATATAACAAATTAAGATAATAAAACCAAGATATAACCACTTAACTTTAAGGGATATTATGTTTCCTGTTCCATGAACATGAACTGTAAATCATTGTGGATTCCTCAGGGACCAGTGCTGGAAAATATTTATGCATAGGTAATATCCAAATTTAAAGCCCTTTTGTTTTGTAACTCTTCCTAAACAATACCAATCTTTCTCTCAAATCACAGTATATAACTCGCAATAAAATATTTTTAAAGAACTAGCAATTTTTATTTTTCAACATTAAATAATTAAAAAATTTATTATAACACAAAGAATCCAAAGTTTTTATTTATTATATAATTTTAAATTTTCTAGCTTTTAATGCTACAAACTTATGTTAATTCTTCTGGCCGTTCTTTTACGTCCAATTTATTTTATAATATTAAATTGAAAAATTTGCCAGACCAACCATAAATGAATTTAACCAGTTTTAAAAATGTTCTTTCATCGCTATAGTTATGGGTAATTTAAGTTAAATCTAAGTGTTAAGTAGTAATAACTAGGTTAAGAAAAATCTTCACTAATTTCTTCTTATATATGTACCAACTTTTGCTAGGACCGTTTTTATTCATAATTTTATTTTAAATGATTTTTACCTCGAAACAAATTGTAACACCAGATGCATTAGCTATAGTATTATTATCTTCAATATCTGAAAATTGTGTTCATTGTACGTAGGTAGGTATATATTTATTCATGTACACGACAGAACTGCGTTTAATTTACATATGTTTAATAATATTTGGGGGGAAATTTCGTAGCAAGTACATATCTTCCAGGCATAGTACACATTTATTATAAAATTAAAATTTTTTTTAAAAAATCCAATTATAAACATAAGTACCAAGAAATTGCCGAGTGCTGACATATAGGCATTAAAGGGTTATTTATTTTTTTAATATTCAATTTTAATGTGTTGGAGAGGAGTAAAATGAAAAATCCTAGATGTTTTGAATTTTACAAAAAAAAAAAAATAATAACAGCAATAGTTTAAAGAGCATTAATTATGATGATTCATAGATTTAGAGCAGAATCGTATATACAAATTTTGATGTAAATTCGTATAATACGCCTATAGGTTCAGGTTTTAAAAACGTGTCAATTGTTGGGATTTTTAACTACAATTGAGGAACACTTCGTGATACATTTTTCACATATTAACCTTAAATATCGTCGTTTTACATCGATAAATAGTTCTTTAAAAAGGAAACATTTGGAGGGTTGTGGAAGAGAGATTAATAATAAAAACGGGAATGTTTTGAATTTTTCCGATAAAATATTATTTAGAAAATATCCTAAATCAATGGAAGTATATTAAAGAACAGTAGAGTGGGTACTCAAATTTCAGGCGGCATATTATATTATACGAATTTTAATTTTGATGTAAAAGTTTTAATATTCATCCAAGATTAACAAATTTTTGGATCGTGTCATTTTTTTTATCTATGACTGACAACTTTCTTAAGTCGTTACAAATTTCAGATCGTAAATTTAATAATTGACATAAAAATGTATTTTTAATTTTTTAAAAGGTCAATTTTGCTGGGTCATTGATATTTCAAAATTCTGGATGTTCTGAAATGTTTCCGTCAATAGAATATCTGTAAAATGTTATCAAATAAACTCGAAATCGATTGCAATGTATTAAGTTACGCGAAAGCCAACCTCTAATGGTTGGGTGATAAGCAAAGGAGAAGAATAAAAAAATTAAGTACTATATTGATCTTTTAGAGTTTGAGCGGAGTAAGAAAGCTAGATTCTTACAATAAGGTTTTTAATTATTGTTTATTTTTGTTCAATAAACAAATTTTTGATTAGAAGACTTGATTTGTACGGGTAGTACATTTAATCAGGAAAAAATCTCCTTATGAAGAAATAACATTTATTATTTATTCGATTATAACAAACGATAATTTATTCTAATTCTAATCTTCTAATTTGAACAAACGAGATAATTTAAAATCAAATTATTTATATTAAAGTATAAATTATCTAATTAATTAGTCACAGTCGAAGTTTGTATGCTAAAAACAGAAACATTGGCTATAAAAAAAATCGTCAGTTGGGTAGTTAAAAACATTACTTTGTATACAAGATCGCAACGTTATATTATTATTATTTCTGGTATTTAATAATATGTACCAGAAAACTTCAGATTTTCTAAATTGAGTCCGAGCGACAAATTTTAATTGCACAATCATTCTTGATACGTAAATTCAAATATAAAAATTGAAAGTATTGAGGGGCGTGCATGTTAACTAGACTTGTTCCTTTTTTTAAAAGCTCTACAAAGTTCCAAATTATGAGCTTACTTAGGTTACTACGTAACCTAGTTACTTACCTTGCGAACTCCGGAGTACCGACACAGACAAATAGTATTCTAACATTTACATTTTATGAATTAGTATAAGTCATATGTTCAGTTTTTATTATGCATTATTAAACTTTTTAAAAACACACACACAGTGCATAAAAATACGGTTGTTTTAACTTCATTTTAAAAAGTACTTTTGTTTCTTTTTCAAAACAACATACGGGAATAGTTTTCGAGTACTTTTAAAATACATAAAAAATGTGTTAAAATTTGAATTCAAATATTTATAATTGTTGGATTTTCATTTTTCGAAAAATTTATTTAAAATTGCCTATACAGAACCCCTTAAAAATTACTGTGCTGACATCTTCTTAATTGGTCGGTGCATCAATAGTGGATCGTCTGCTTTAGATATATACCTGATGTTTTTATGTTTGTATCTCTCTTCATGAATACCCAAGGTATACTATTCTTTATGCCATTGATACACATTCGACATAATATTACGACCGTAATGACGAAAAGTCATGAATTAATAGTTTCATTCCGTTGGCGTGTAGGCATTTCCCGGTCAAATTTAACTTCACACTTCTTGTTTCCCAGAATTTCGAACCCTGTTTTATGATTTTTAATTTTGTAATTGTCTTTTTACTCGGAATCATTAATTGACCGTACAACTGCATGACAAAAAAATTACAGTATATTAATTTTTGTTCTATATGCATATTAATAATATCACAATATTGTCATATTTCATTTCAACCGACTGTTGTATTTTTATTTCTTCATCTATATTCTATACTCCCCCTCAATATTACATCATACGCATGGTTTTCAAAGGGTTCTCTATAGGCAATTTTCAAGAAATTTTAATAAAATTAAATGTTTAATATTTTTAAAGTCATTTATAAATAGTCTTGTATCAATATAATTTTTACTATCTATTGTGTTAATCATGATGATTGTTAAAAAAATATATGTTAATGCATTTTTGATTTTTATCAACTTTCAAAATATGAAATAAAAACAAGTTATAGAGAACAAAATTGCCTAATGCCCTACGTAGCTCATTTTGGATATGTGTATTTTTTGACTTGTAAATAATTAAATTTTTTTAAAAAAACCATTAATTTTGAAAAAATGAATATATCAAAAAAAGTCTTATATTATGAATTATTTCTAACATGTTTGTAAGTTGATAAAAATGCTGATACAAGTTTTTCATTAAAAACGTGGAGATAATAATATATAGGTAGGTAGTAATTACTATTATTATGACCCATCAGTTATAATCAAGTTTATGGAATTCCAAATTGGTAGGAATTTATAAGAATTACATACTAAATATTTGTAAAAAAACAAATGGCAAGAAGTCGATTATTATCTAAGGGTGAGGCTGAGGAAAAGTTTTCCCAGCCTCACCCATAGAAAATCGTATTTTGTGATGGGAATTTCGTCGTAGGTACCTATTCATAGGAATTACAAAATATTTGTAAAAAAGTTGAATGGGTGAGGTTGGAGAAATGTATGTCAAAACTAGTCCTGATCAACTAGGTAGGTACCATGTTTATTATTAGTCTCTCACCTCGTTTTTTCGTCAATATTTTCCCCGAAAATTGGGCTATTTGGACCTATGACAATAAATATAAAATTATGTAAGATATGGTCATTTTACCGAGATAAAATGTACACGGAAAAAAGTTGTGGAGCGTAGCGAGCGGTTTTTTTTCAGTTATTTGGGCTGATCAAAAATTTTGCCCCTCCTTTTCAAAAACTGAAATGACGTCACTAATTTTAAATACTTTTTGCAAAAAATATTCAAATATGTATTCTGAATACATTTTTTCGCATTTTTCATTCTGTAAAAAAATTTTTTTTCTGAACTATGAAAATAGTTTTTAATTTTTATAACAAAACAATTTTTTAACACATTGTCTGCGGCATGTATCGAGTTTGGGTGTTCACCTATAATTTGCTTTAATATTACATAATATATATAATATTCAGCTATATAATTTGGAATATACCTACCTAATATGTACCTACTTGAAACTCATATAATCAGTGGTGGTTTTTGGGAGGGACGCAGGGGGACGGAGCTACTCTTCATTTTTTCATGTTTAACAGCGTACCCTTTAATTTATTTATCAACGAACGCAGTATTTGTTTTAATTTTTATTTAACATTTTTTAAAATTATAATTTTTTTTTTGGAAAAATTGTGAAATTACGAAAATGAATGTTTTTTGTCCTTATCACCATAATAAATTATTTAGATAAAAAGCATGATATAAAATGTTGAATAGTTGATCTATTAAATCATATTGGTATCATATAGGTAATAAATCATTTAATATCCGTGAATGGCTAAAGCCTAAAAGGATGGCGAAATCAATTCGACACCGATAAACTTAATTTCGGTCTACAACTTCCTCGATTATTCATTTAAAAGGAAAAGTGTTAAATTATTTTGAAAGAGGAATGCTTAAAAAGTATGCTATCTTGAAAATATGTAACCTAACAATGATGTAAAAAAAAATTTGGAATTTTTCTATTCTATTCATGTTACCTATATAATAATTTAAATATATTTAAAAATGTCCTCTGGTTAAGAAAATGTGGATAGGGAGTGTGGGGGACAAAGTCCTCCACGGCTTACTTTTTCTCTAATATGTCCCGGAACGCTGATTTTTAACCAAGTTCAGAGTCCGTCTTTATTTTTTTTTTCCAATTCAACCACTGCATATAATACAATATAGTTTATTATTATACCATATAGGTATCTACCAATATTTATATACCTACTTATATGTCTATTTTTTTTTTCCTAAGAGTTTTACTGTTTAATTAATTATTACATTTATATAGCTGATCATTGACCATTGTTTCCCGTAAAATTGTCCATGTATATAGGTAATTTTCGAATATTTTTACATGCCACCCCTTCCCATCCCATCACAATGTATTACCTCATAATGTATTTATTTATTTATATTCCGATAGTAGGTAAGTCATATGGGTGGAACATATATACATACACACATACATATATCTAATATATATATAGGTATATATATATATAGTAAAATATTGAACCATTAAACATTAATTACCAAACCGGCAAATTATTCTAAAACTGACTAAAATTAGTACCACAAAAAAAAAATATATTTTAAAAGTATTCGGATAGGTATGTATTCTGAATAAATTTTTTGAAAAGTATATTTACAAGACTGGCCTATACTATTATTATGATAAAGGAATTGTAACGAGGAATTATTAGTAACGAGTATTTATGTATTATTTCACAAAATAACAAGAAAATTCATTCCTCTACAATTTTTGTCTTAAACTTTTTATCGTACGACAAATTGAAAACGAGATATTTACGAAAAAGCTATTTTTTTTAAATCAAAAATTGGAAAGTCCTGTACCCTGAAAACGGTCACTAGTACACGAAAAATGTATGGATCCGGACATCTCGTCGCCACCGTTTCGCCGCCAACCACCTCGCCTCTACTGACTCGCTGCCGGACAAATCGCCGCCGACCGACTCGCCGCCACAACCAATATTAATTTTTAACATTTTAAAAATCTAAAAAAAAAATTTTATCGAACTTTATTATTATGTTGCCATCGACCTATTCACCTCCACCCCATCATTTCGTTGCATTTTTCAACCTTTTCGTCATTAGCACAATAGCACCCAATACTATACGCCTACTACCTGACGCCATCAAAGGCTGACGCTGAACATTTTCTCGATAGAGGCTAGAGTTGATATCTTATTACTATTTACTTATTACATATAATATGAAATAATATAA
>JAIPRL010007085.1:1366-11392 GCA_025469235.1 Pemphigus obesinymphae
AAAATATGGAGCTATAGCTATAATAGACACAGTATAATGTTGAATATAGTTAATGTTTCAGTCGAGCTAGCCGACCCTTTTGCCATTGTACGTTCTTTATATTATACACATTTTTACATTAAATATACTTTTATATGTCTTATTCTGATGTAACATATTCTATTCAACACATATTTTTCTAGAAAATAAATATGAATTAAATATCGATCGATTGTGAATAACTATGGTATAATAGTCGATTTTCAAGTCAACCACTGTTCATTATAGTTAATTTTTGTTTAAATACGTTTAAAAATTAGTAATTTAAAACGTTCGTAGAGTGAACATCCCTAACTTCTTAAAAACAATTTGAAGAATTAGTGAAATACTCCAATTTATAGCTTTATGATTGCATTTTTTTTTTTTTTTTTTTTTTGAAAGACTATGATTTTTAATGTCATAATCATTTTTTTTTTGCATTTAATTCCAATACTTAATCGATTTTTTGAGAAAATATAACAAATACTTTGGGTTATGATATGTTTGAACCAGAGGACTTTTTCAGTCTTTACAGCCGCCCGCCATCAGTTATTACTCTGGTTATTACTTTAATTTATGTATATTCGTATATAAATTAACAATATATAACATAAACATTAAATTAATTTATTAATAATACATAGTTCTTAATTATGATTTTCAATATTAACATTTACTTTTTGCTTTGTTTTTAGTCCAGAACATAAGAGTAAGAGCTAAAATATACCAAATAATAATTTATATAAGATTATCATTCCTATATTAAAAATATATATATTTTTTTTTTTTAGTTATAATACAATAATATTGAATACCATGATCTATATAGAATGAATAATATACAATTTACAGATTATAGTATTATTCACAATTATACCATGTTAAAAAATTAACATGTACTCTTATATCAGTATCATTAATATTATAAAATTGTATATTTCTTCTTTAAATACAATTGCTTCAGAATTAGTATGTATTTATATAACATAATTTGGACCGTACTGTGCCCAAGGACCATAATTATTTGATATTTATTTTATAACATTGGTACATAATAGAATATATACATTATACATACTTCTATACCGTTACATATTATTACCATATACTCTATTCTTGGAAACTTCATTTAACTAATTTTGAATAATTTAGTACATAGAAAGTATCTGTTATTAAATAAATAAGTATTTCCCTAAAGAGCTCTCATGTTTTATTATTTTTTGCATTTTTGACGTTAAATATGTAATAGTATTCAATAATTTAATTACTTTATATTCGAGTTTTTCAATTAAATGCATAATAAAATCTAAGTTTCTATGAATAATCCGATCAAATTATTGCCATCTAAATGATTAAAATAATAATAAATTCGGTCAATGACGGTTATAAGTACTTCGCGTGTCAGGATGATTACTGATGGTAGATATATTAAATCAGAAACCTATGATAAGTCATTGTGTTCAATAAATACGATTATGAATGGAGTTTCAGAGTAATTTTTTTTTTTTGGGGCAGAGGTGGTGGAGGACTGGAATCAAAAAAGAAAATCCTTAATGTACTAAGTAGATATGTTCATAAAATATAAACTATAGTTTATATTCTATACAAGTATTAAAATAAAAATATTAGTATAAAATATAAACACTTACGGTGCATTTGGTATTCATCTTAAAATATTTAAATAACAAATTTGGAATTATTTATGTGAAATTGTTTAGGTAAATTGTATACGTCTCGGAAATTTTATAGGCCCTTTCCACGAGCGTTATTTGACGGACCCGTGTAGTACGAAAGGGTCGCCAATCACGAACTTAGACCTTGCGGCCAGAGCACCGTGGATTTTTATGTGTGAAAGGATGAATTTTTAAAAGATAAAATAAATGAATAAGGACTGTGGTCTTTTATTAAGGGAAATTATATATTTTATTTAAGTTATTTGTGGAGAAAGCTCGTCTGGCGTAAAACTCCAACAGAATCGGAAATGGGAATAGGAAAATCCTCTTATGGAGGAAAAATGTAGGAGACAGAAAACAGTAAAAACCTTTAAATTCATACTGGCCTGTGGTGGTGCTCGATCGGCGGTTGGGGAACGATATCGATCCGGTCGCACGACGACGACGAAAGTTAGTCGTCAATCCTAACTTTAGAGACGGCGGTTGACGAGGGTTATTGGCCGGCACATAACTAGTTTCGCTTAGGACGATTAACGATCGGTACATGATGAGGGCAAGGAACAAGATTATCCGGTTATTATTAATATTTGGATAAGTACTAAAAATGAAAACTAGGCTACCATATTTGTTTTGAACATTACACAGGGATATAATATTTATATTATCAATAATTATAAAATACAAATCTTCAAGTGTACAGATCTACTAAATGATTTTAAGCTAATATACATAAAGTCTTGGATATAAACATGTTTTTTACAATAAATCGGTAAAAACAAGTTTTTAATATTCATCTGACCTATAACTGATATAATTTAAACAATTCAACTAATTAATGATTATAAAAACGATGATATAAAAATGATCAAATCCGAATACAGTTTAACGGTTACTTAAATAAAATTGGAGACCACATTTTTAATTTCATGTCATGTTGTATCGAGATTGATTCATTTCTGTAGTTGCGATATTTTACTAAAGATGTATATGGTGGTTAATTTTTTCTATGTATATTTTTACCAACCACTATTGTTTTTCTCACAGTCTATTCAAATATAAAGATTTATTAGCCAATGTCCTCATAATGAAACCACAAATCATCTTTTCAGATCCAAATCGAAAAGTTTATTCCACAATTTAGCGTACTGCTTATATTATAATAGTGACCCGGTTAGTATCCCTATAGTATAATGGTTTAAGGTCTAACATAATTTGATGACCATTATTTATGTGAACATTCATTAATTTAATTTGAAATTATTATGAAAAATATGAATATCGAAAAATATATAGTAACATGTATACAAATATATTATATTGTATGTACTTAATATGTAAGTATTTATGAACAGTAAATTAACTTAACTGTATTTTACATTTAATTCATAATTCAGATATATTTAATACTTGTCAAATTTAGTCAATTGTTCTTAATAAAAGTAATTTAAATTCAATGCTTTTTATTTGAGTTTACTCATTTAATATAAATTATAATCATATCTGTGTGTATAAAGATATCGATGTCCTATAAGTCAGTGTAGAATCGTTTAGTTCGTTGGAAAAGGAAAAGTTCCTCTATTAGATTTGAGGATAAATTAGGAAGTTTACCAAAAAGGGTCATTATTGTAGAATCGGAGGTTATTCACTATTATATTAATATAAATTATAATAATTATTTATTTTTCTATATTAGCTATTTAGGAAAAATCACTTACCTAAATTACTCAAAATATTTATATATTCTTCATCTAAATATAAATATCAATTAGTTTAACAATAATATGTATAAGCATTTTGTGAATAATAATAATAAGAATATGTTATTATAATTTCAGGCAACTAAACCTATAAACCTAATCATAAGCTGTTCAAATAACATTAATCCTGGCTCGGATGTACCTCATTGCAGGACCACTTCGCTTTTATTGATTTTTTAATTATATAATTTTTTTCTATCTGTTACACTTTAAATATTTAGATAATAGTATGAATTTTGGGATAAATAGAATTATTATACATAACAAATTCGAAAAAAATGATACTTTTAAGAAACCATTTTTTATTTTCTAAGGGGTTATATATAGAGTCGTATTACATACTGTTTTAATTTATATATATCAATATTGTCATATTTCACATACTTGGCAACAGCTATGTAAACGTTAAACGTTCTTTAGATATTTAATATCTTTAAAATTCACAAAATTAGGGAATTTTAAATTTTATCTTAATGTGATTCTTGAAATTTACATTAAGAATAAATCAATACAAATGTTTGGGATTATTTTTTAAGTATATGTTTAAGTATATGTATAATGTATATATATATATATATAAATGTATGTATGTATGTATGTATGTATGTATGTATGTATGTATGTATGTATGTATGTATGTATGTATGTATGTATGTATGTATGTATGTATGTATGTATGTATGTATAATATAACTGTCGTTTTATACTGAGTTATATATACAACAGTGCACATAATTTATATTGCAATACTACATTACCCTAAAATCGCACAAATAAGTTTGTTTTATTATTATTTTTAATATTTTCCGTTATTTTTGATAGTTTTCTTATGGTTGAAGTTAATATATAGCTGCATTTTAAATATTTATAAACTAATGAACGAGTCAATAAAGTAACTAAAAAATTAAAATAACTATCTACTAAAAGTCAATCTATGCTTCAGTAATTTCTCGAAGATATTAGAAAATTTTAAACTTTTGTTTAAAAACCAATTTGGATTCAGACGACCTAGGTACGGAAAATGTACTATATAACGCAACATAAATTCTGTACCTGAAAATGATAAAAATTAAAAAGCCAAAGTGTTTGATACATTAAATTATTCAGAGATTTAAATTTTTTAATTTTACTAGATTTTGGCGTTATTTTATCAATTTTAGATTAGTTTAAAAGTTATTTAGAATATAGAAGGCCAATAGTACGGGTTGTTTTGATAATCCCACATGTAGACTCTCTTTAAGAAACTCCTTGTTTGGTGTACGTATGAAAACAACTAAAGAATTTTAAAAAGTAGTCGAATTTTTAAACCATAGAAAGTTATCGATAAAAATGTAAAATACATTTTTCATGAGCTTCATGAATCATAATATAGAAGATCATTTTGATAAACTAATTATTCATTTCTATGATAATAATAACTCGTGCTATAATATAGAAGGTAAAACATCATATAGAGTCTCAAGTATTCGTTATTTGGGATTAATGTTTGACAAGAATTTAAGATGGAGTTTTGCATGTAGTTTTTATAAATTACGTAAAATTGTACCAATTAATGCAAATTATTTGAACAGTATAAATAACATTATACCAAACATTAATTCAATAATATTATGATAATGTTATGATTTATCACTTTGGATAGGTTTTGTTAGTATTATTCTGAAAACTTTATTAATTAACTAACAAAGGCTAATAATTCGAATATGTGTACGAAAACAAACTCTTGAAGGATCGACTAGTCAAAACTTTAAATTATTTAATGTATTGCCAGTGTATCTTTTATCCAAAAAAAATTACATTTTACTGATAGTATAAAATTTGGATGATTGGAGAAATATAAGCGATATGGCAACCAAAAAAAAATATTTAGCATATAATATAAATGTAATATATTATAAAAAATCTTTCGGTAAAAAATTAGTGGACTACCTTGGTCCTACTTATTTGAAACAAAAACTGTTATAAACTGGTTATTTATGTATTTATTATAGTAATTTATATTTTTACAAGCATTTATATTATATTTTGTAAATGTTTTGTTATATTTACTTTTTAACAATTTTTTAATTCCATTTAAATAAATTATAACTCTTTACCTTCAACAAAAGCTAGAGAGTTATAATTTATTTAAATAGGATTACAAAATAGTTTACATGTTTATAAAAGATAGATAGAAAACTCATTACATATATATGTATTATGTATTAATATTAATTAATAATAAAAGAGTACTTTGGAGAAAAATGATTATACATCTTAAAATAGGCCATACAATAAGTTAACTATACCTATATATTTAAACTCAGATGTGGTTGTATATAAAATGAGTTCCAATAAGTTGTATAAGATATTATATTCAAAAGGTACCTATTAATCTGCAAAAGTATTACACACTTCAGCACCTTCTCAATTTATCGTCTAGTTTACGTGTTATTTCGTATTCCATCATACGATTTACATAGATTTTTTTTATTTTTCACATTTCAGTCCAAAATCGTTTGATACTAATTTCATCATATTATAATTTATGACTATTTCCTTTCGATATCGAATAGAAAAACTAAAGTATAACCATTTAATAAGTATCGAATTAAACAATATATTTTTATACCTAATACCTATAATAAATCCATTTTTATATTAGGTATTATAAAAATATCTTCACATATATGTATATTTTATAATAATACATTTATAAATAATATGTTTATTATTGTATTGTGATATCAATAAATTAATGATAATATTGTATTGTTATATCAAAAATTGTTCTTTCGTATTCATTTTTTTAAATTAATTAATACAAAATACTGTATATAATACAATTTATCATTATAATATTAAAATTACAAATAAATAAACATTATAATCGTATAATCGTAATTAAAATTATATTACATTTAGGAAGAAGTGACTCAATAAAAGTTATAGTTTATAATATAGTAAGTTTAAATTTGAGAAATTGTGGATTTTACTAATAACAAATTGAAGATATTGAATTCCAAAAAAATATTTACTTTATTTTGATAAATACGTATTTCAGTAACAAAGTTAACATCTTCAGTACATAATAACGACTCTAATCAACTCTAATAACGACTCTAATAAACGTATTTACCAAAATAAAATAAATATTATTGTGGAATTGAGTTTTTAATTCATTAATATATAGTAATAGCAATTACAAGGTGTTCTGATCAAGCTAGTATTCATATAGTACAATACAACACAGAATATTATTGTAATAAACAATATTTAATCATTTTGAACATTAAGAATAACTGTTTACTCGTATGTATCTAAACATTCGCTGTTTTATGTTGGGTAACAGTTTTGTTGTCAATAAATTTCAACAATCATTGTTTTGGTTATCTATTTTAGATAACATGTCTAATATATAATATATCTTAACTAACTAAATTATACTTACATCTTAATTTGAATATATTTGGCACGTCTTTTTCTAGAGCATCTATGAATATTATTTAAATTATTAATACCACGATTGTAGACATGGACGTTAAAAAGATTTTTTTTTATATTATAAATTATTCTACTATTTGGCCAACTAAACCCCAGACTTTTTAAATATATGGACTAATTTTCAACTCTGTTCTTTAAGTTAGGGTACATCACACCCTTCCACATAACCCAATCTGGACTTACCTGGTTGTAGATATAACGATATGGGTGATAGTTTATAACGGGTTATAGTTACAAGCATTAAATGCAATTTTCTCAGTATTTTATTATGTGCATATTTTATTAGGTATATTATAATTATATATTATGCAAAACTATGAAATATTTTTTTTTAGCTATTTTAATTTTAGCACAAAAAATTACTATATGTATAAATATTTGTAATCCATATATATTCTGAAATTATGACATCAGACATGATTTAATATAATGATATGACACTATGCACTAAATCCATAAAAACCACTAATGTTAGATTTAAATTTACTACCAATTTATAATTCTAATATCCCGCGTAATATCGAAACGCTTTCAGTGGACTACATTGACGAAATAAGATGATGTCAAACCAATGATTTTCAGTAATCTCTTAAAATGATTTTAGAGTTTAAACACTTATATATTACTTTATACAAAACAATATTTTAGATATAATTGCATAAGAATTTAACAAAATATTTATTAACAATAGAGGTACAATGATGTAGAAACTAAAAACTAGAAGACTTTTTATAAAACGGCATTTTTGTACAATATATATTATTCTATAATAATAGAACGACAAAATAACATATGAAATCTTACCCAAAATATAATCTTTAAATATTTTACAATAGATGATGGTCTAACTCTAAACTCAATGTAAGAAGGCATTTTCTTTGATTCTCGTAAACTTATTTTTGAACAAATGTCGTGACTACACAGTATTAAAAAGTGGTATGATTATAGGACTATATTTTAAATTACTTTTAAGATATATTTAAATAATTTTAAATTATTGAATTATTATATTTCATACAATTTCATAAAAAAAATATCCTACAAAGAACCTCTTAATAATGGCCATTCTTAATATATCCTCTTAAGTTATATGGGATTTGGAACGAACGCCTGATAAGTGATAAGTGATAACAAGATCATTTTATGTCGTGGTTTTTATCGCTAAAATCGATGGTGTAATCAGTATTATGCGTTCGGACTTAGTTTATAAGTTATAACTATTCAGATAAAATAAAAATATAACTACAAATAAAATATTAAAATGAATTTTACATAACTTAAGTCTGTTCTAAAATATTTTCACACTTTTTAAAATATATATCATAACATGAAAACACACACGTTCTCAAAAAAAAGTTTAAAATAAATCTGTATTTCGTTAACTGTATTTGTTTCGTAATTAAAAGTATGATTTAATTTTGATTAGTCTAATAATTATTATTTTATTTTGTAGAATTACTAATGCAACTGAATGATCTAATCGTACGTACAATACTCAAATTTACTCGCCTCATCTTAATATTCACGTAGTCATTGTGAAATACATGCATAACACAAATATAAACTATTACAAAAATTAACTACCTATATTAAAAATTATAGTAAAAAAAATAAAAATCAGAATTTCATATTCAGCAATATAATGAATATATGAAATGTAATATCAATACAAGTTTAATTAAATATTTAAAACAAATTGGAAAACTTTACAAAGATGTAAAATGTTAACATTAATACTAATATAAAACCTAATCATTTAAAATTTTTTAGAGTTAATTATATATTTAACTTGTAGTTAATTTTAATAACAACATTTCACATTAACCTACCTTATGGTAGGTATATAACATTGTGAATTGTGATCATATTATTATATTACTATATAAGTTTAATAAATTCAATTGAACTTTTTGATCGTGAAGAACTTTTTTTAAATTAATGATAAATATTGGAAAAATAATGAAAAAATAAATTCAAGTGCATGATCAAATATTGTATTTTTGAAAATACACGTTAACACAAACGCGTTTCTAATCGTAAACAGATATTATAAATTGAGAAAATATGGTTTTGCCGCTGATATTTTACTCCAATTTCCCACTACATACATAAAATATTGTTTTATGACATACGTAAATAGAAGAATAAATCCATCGTACATTGAAGTCTTTACGATTGTACACGTATTCAAAATTAAATTATCAACATAGCACAGAATATAAATACATATTCCCTAAACCCATAATCTAATTTACAACTTATTGCATGTCTGTATTTAAATAGCTAACTGTTAGGTACATTTAATACACTCAGTGGCGTCATTTCAGTTTTTGCTAGACTAGGGCAAAGACTTCCTAATATGCCGACATTAAAAAAAATTCCTGAATAGTGCTCAGTAGTATAAATTGTGTTTTTATGAACTTGGGAAAAATCACGAATATTAAATATTATATATAAATTAATAGGTTCTGATTTTTAAAGTAGGTAGTAAGTAGGTATTATTAGTGAAGTAGATAGGATTTGTAAATCGGAGGGGTCAGTTATGTTTAGAAATCATTTTTTATGAGAAAAAAAGTCAAATCAATGCACAAATTATACATCTTTATTTATCTATTATACATCTTCATTTGTAATTTTATTCAAGCAATAATAAAAACAATTTGGTCCATCAGAGAAATTCGGAATAATACTGTTTTCCAATTTATAAAAATTTTGAATTATTTTTGGGAATTTTTATTTACGTTTAAATATACTACTAAACGAAAAAAATCTATAGCCAAAAATTCCTACTTGACTGTCAACCAAAAAAGTGTATACTTAGAGGTACATAACCTATAAAAGGATCGAATTTTTTTATACATATTTGAAATGTGGTAAAAAAAATTTGAAAATTTCATCACGTTAATATCGCACTATAATTAATATTTAGTGTAAATATAAATAATTATAAAAATCATTGGTGGTTTTTGATGATTTTGCATTGGTTTTAAGGTTTTTGGAACACCCCGTATTTTTTGTTTTTGACCAATAAGCAGAAGATTAGTTTACGTACTTCCTGTTGTCGGATCACTGATTCATTATATGTATGAATTGAT
>JAIPRL010007086.1:0-24819 GCA_025469235.1 Pemphigus obesinymphae
AAGACTATTTTGAATAATAAGAATAAATGTAGGTAGATAAATGTTTATTGATATATATTAAAATAATATCATTCATCGCTCATTACTCATTAGTCATTAATAATAATGAAATTAGATTAGTTTTATCGTAATTATACAATTATGGCCACAACAATAATATTAAAATTAATTATTTATACAAAAATATTAAAAACAATTTTTAAATTCATGAAATATGGCTAAAAAAGAAAATTACCAAAAATTCTCATTTTGGAGAATATTCTTGAGAATATTCTCACAAAAGATTATTACCATAATTTTACATCACTAGCCATACCTAATCTAATTTATAACTTATTGCGCGGCTATATTTAAATGACTGTCACATTAAAATTAAAATACGCGTAACGTCTATTTACGTAATCACGCAGTATGAGCATTTTCAGGTAATTATGTTTAATTATTACCATTATTAATATTATTATTATTGTACTTATAGAAAATAATATAAAATGTATATATTATAATATATATAGGTAATATTTTATTATTAATATACATAATATATACCTACCTATATATATATTAATAATAAAATATTAACAGCTAGTATACCCAAACAACATTATATATAATATAAATAAATAAATAATATAAATATCATATATTTAGATATATGTATATACATTTTTATTGTTGAATAATTTCCAAAAATAAAAAGAACAAAATAATTTTAAAAACTGGTTTTTAAATAGGTACCATATTAATATTTATATTATCATGTTTAAGGTCCATTCAAACATGTCAGGGCCGGATTTTTTGATTTGCGGGTGGATATTCACAAAGGCCAACTGCCTTTCTAAAATTGATGTCTTTTTTAATTATTATTGGTCCAATTAACTGGATTAACTTTTTAAAGGTTTTAATTTTCATTCTGTAAAATGACTGAAAACGATTTTCATCACGTAATTCATTGAACAATGAAAATGCACCACGCGTTACACAATTTTTCTCCCAAAATGGATGTACCCAATATTTTCGTTTGCTATGATTTGCATTTACTACATTTATTAAATTTAAAAAAGCCAAATCATCTTCATCGGAAGACATGTTGATGGCTACTGAAATGCAACGTGTCACGTCAGATCAGTGAACGGTAATATAGCATCTAGCATGCTACTTTTGTCACGCCACGTGCTACTTGCCACGCCACGTTACTTCAGTGGGCGCCGGGCCATATGGGCTGTATAATATAAAAATAATCACGTGTTGTTCTGAAAATTTGACAATAAATGTAGTCACTAAAATTTTTTCTTTCTGGGTCATATAATATAATTTTATAATAATATTGTGACAAAATTGTAACTTCAAGAATATCGCGTTACTTTGATGCAAATTACTTTTAAATAGTAATTTAATTACATTTGCGTTACTATAAATAAAAAGTACCTAACGCAATTTCCACTGCGTTACTCAAAAAAGTAATTGCGTTACAGTAACTTGTAACTTGAGTTAAGTTACTACCCAACACTGATTATATATAATATATAACTTCTTATTAATATGAATACCTACGTTTTAAAGTTTCACCTAAATTATGTATTTTTATTATATAGATATTTTTTTAGCACCTTAGAAAAGGGTTAGAAGTTTTTTTCGTTACTTTCAACATGGGTTATCGGTTCCGTAACAATTACCGGTAATTATATAAAACGT
Source organism: Pemphigus obesinymphae (assembly GCA_025469235.1). Classification (NCBI taxonomy): domain Eukaryota; kingdom Metazoa; phylum Arthropoda; class Insecta; order Hemiptera; family Aphididae; genus Pemphigus; species Pemphigus obesinymphae. The sequence continues at coordinate 1,696 of JAIPRL010007086.1, forward strand.
TTACCAGTAAATTTAAAACCCCAAATGTATATTACGATTATAACATAGGTACATATACATAACATATATAATATACATTATACGGATATACATTATAACCCATAACCGCTTCTTAGATTTAAGAATAAATCTGGGAACCGGTTTTCGGTTCTCAAAAAATAAGAGTTTTTATTTTAACCGGTTTTTGGGAAACCCCGGTTACCGGTTTTAAGCCCTGCTAAAACAGTATTATTACTTTTTAGTAGTTTTTACTATTATTTGCACCTAAAAGACTAATAAGCCTGATAAAATTGTGGAACATTGGAAAGTGTGAAAAAAAAATTAATTTGTCAACCTGTCTTCTAGGGATTGATCCGAGGAATTTTTCTTTGTTATTAAAAAATAAAATACAATCTTCTTCTTCTTTGTGTCTTCAGTAATTTGACTGGTTTGCTGCAGTTCTCCATGCTTCCCTATTGTAACTTAATTCCTTTAGTTCCTTGTAGCTATCGTTCCCCGTGTCGATCGTGATTTGTTTCATGTATTCCATCCTTGGCCTTCCTCTTCCAATATAACCTTCTACGTCGCCTTCTATAACATTCTTCGTTAAACTATCATGGCGTAGTATGTGTCCTATCATTTTGTCTCTTCTAACCTTAATATTATTATTAACATTAATATTAAATTAATAAATATATATTAAATATATATTAAATATATATATATTTTTTTTTTTTGGCTTACAGGTAATGAAAGCCTTTGCTGCTTCTACCGTAACCCTCCATGGTTCCCGGCCATCCGCATCCTCAATTTTTGTCATTCCCAGGCTTTCCAAATCTTTGTTTACTCTGTCGAGCCATCGCTATCGGGGCCTTCTTCTTGGCCTATTTTTGTTGGGTTTATTAAATTAGTACATTATGGATTAGTTTATTCTTTACCCTCCACACATTAACCGCCCATTCTAGCTTTTAGCTTTCAGATATGCTTGTATGTTTGGTCTATTGAAAATGCTTTCGATGTCCTCGTTTTTCTTCTTTAATAACTTCCTGACTCCCGGTTTAGTATGGAACCATCATATATTTTCCTTAAAATTTTTCTCTCAAATATTCTAGGTTTTAGTTCATCGCCATCGTCGACCAGGTATCACAAGCGTACATCAGAACAGGGCGTAGGTATAGGCTCTACAAAGCTTCGTTCGAGTTTCTCTTGATATAATAATATTGATGACAATATTATTATTTAACAATATATATATATACATTAAAATAATAAAAATCGTGTTATTTCAACAAATATTCGTTTGTTGAAATTTGATTATTGCATATTGTTAATTCTATACCAATGATATTTGGTTCAGTGTAAATCATTTGATTACAATAAAAACGTACTAAAAAAAGACCATTTCGTGTCGTTATAGTAATGGATAACAAGCACGATTCCGTCGAAACGTTAGATTTCAGGCTAAATAATAATAATATATCGTATTTTATAATATTATTAAATGCATAATGCGGTTGGCAGATTTATCATCCGTCGGACGATCTATACGCATTTTCCCCCGATATCTCGCACATTCACGCTAATCATTATTATTATTATTATTATTATTATTATTATTATCATCATCGTCTATTGTGTTGCTCTGCGTATATGCTCGCACATGTGTCACAATTATTTGCATTTAGTATACGTGTCGTGTGGCAGACACGTACGACACACATACGCGGTTTGTAAGGGTCCGGACCCCAAGCAAACTAGAGGTCGACGACCGTCGGGGACTAGGCGCTAACGGACGGACGCGACCAGACCTGCGATTGAGCTGTGGTTGCCGACGGCAGAGATAAACGAATTTTGCGTCATTTTTTTTTTTTTTTTGTTTTCGGTCGAATATTAGGTATAATACATTATATTTATATATAACCGGGGGAAACTACAGAGTGATTCACGAACATACTCAGTGATCATCCTCGTTTCGGAATTTAAACGAAGTGACGCATTATTTCTGTCGGTTTTACTATATTATATAATATATGATTTTTAAATGTTTTTCGGCCGAGTAGAAATTTTGGCGTAAAGAACTTTTTTCGATTTAAATGTATTTCTTTATAGGAGTAATTTTTCGATTTTCCCAATTGTATTCTACAGTAGGTATATAAATATATATATGGAAATTTAAGGAAACCCGTACAGTTTATAACGGAACATTATTCTATAAATTACAATAGACAAATAACGATTAATTATTGTCTATAACAAATAAAGTCACCGTGTTTACTGGTATAATAATATACTGCAATTATACTATAAGTATATGATGACGTCATGAAATTTTCAACTTATTTATAAATAGATTACACCGAGATGTGCTCAAAATCGTTTCATAGAAAGCAATGATTTATCAATCATTTTAAACAATAATATGTATTATCAGTACACCTAGCCGACGATCATATACCAATATATATAGTGCTTCCATCAGAGTACTGGACATCTTTTTAGCTCGAATCTCACAGAATTTAGATATGATATATGTTAATTAATGTTTTAGAAAAATTTTCCATACTTATACATTTTAATAATAATAAAAAAAAAAAAAGCTGGTTCCTTTGTGAGTGGCATAAAAATCCAAATATAGGGGAAAAAATGTGTACTATTATGTATATATAACTCAAAACATTAATAAATGTATGTAATTAAAAGTTTCGAATGAAACGATCGTGCTTCGTGAATGACCCTGTATACACCTGTACATAGTGTCCAACTAACTAATTATTCACGACGGATTTAATTAAAACTCGTGCGCACGTCCGCAATTAATACGCCTTTGAAGTCTTCCCGGTGCCCACTGATTAATATCAAGGCGATATTCTTTTTCGTCGTCATTATTTGCAGTAAACTCTGCCCTAGGATTTTTCTCTTCGTCTCCGAAGACACGCTTTTAACCGGACTCTATACAATGGTTAAGATGGCGAGATGGGCTACCGCAAAACTATCCACGACCCCGAAACACGCCATGAAATCGTTCTCAATATTCAAACCCAAAGCCCATACCTGTGACAAAAATTATAAATATATTCTAAAAAACCTCTACGCGTTCGGGTGATATTATTTCAATTTTTAATTCCATACGAATACCTCGTCGAGACTAGATAACAATACGGAAAAATGTTTTGTTAAAAACTTGGAGCAATCGCGATTAACATAGTATATATATTTATACTTTATGGTACGTTATAGATTTATACAAATTGAATGAACATCGAAGTATAAAATATTAAAATATTATTTCATCGTAATTAATATTCATTGGAAAATTGTCACTAAATTATTTTTGTCTATTTGATATTTTTTAGTATAGTTTTCATTAATAGGCGGTTCGTAATGGTTCTATTATATATGTAAAAAAAAAAAAAAAAACTAGCAAATAAGGGGTGGAAGCATTTTGCTCAGTCGGGTGTCACTATATAGGGATAGAATCACTTTATCAGACAGCGATACTCTTATATGAAATAAACTTATTAATAAATATGATTAAGTGTATATATTCTTACTAATTTCATTATAAATAATATTTATTTATAATTACAATAGTAAATAAAAAAGAATTTGTAAAAAAAAAAAAAAATATATTATTGTAAAACCGCTAACTAATATACTGACAATAGTTAGGTTGAATAGCTGATAAAATAGTTCACAAAGTTAGTCGTCCCGTCTCATTATTTTAATATTTAACCTTCATCATAATAATAATTATTATTATATTAATAAGCACCATTCTATGAAAGGTACCTACATATAAATTGTAATGACTCGAAACAATATTGGATACCTATTATTATAAATACTATAAATTTCGTGTGATAAGCATTCTAATAATTTCTTATCATTCGTCTTTATCATACCTATTTCATATAATAAAAATAGTCATATGATGATTAACGAATAAAATCGGGAATAATAATTCGCTTTAGTAATACTACATCTCGTATTTTACCTACATATAGCATAAATGTAAATAATTTATAAATACATTTTGAAAAACGGTTTAGATAGGTATAGCTGGTATAGTAAAAAATATAATGACTCTAACCTGGTAGTTTAGTTACGTGCATTTCATACATTTCATTATTTCTACAAATTATATTACACTATTTACGCGTTATGATAATCATGAAAATCACAATTAATATGAAGAAAATGTATTGGTGTATTGTATTACCGTGCGGTAGGTATACTATATTATATACCTACGTTACCCCGAGTAAATGTTTACGAATTTGATTACGATTAAGTAGTACTACGTTCACTATATTATCACCTACCCGGATCAATCGCGGGAAATAATTTCGGCGGACGTTTTTTGAAAAATATTAAATTTTTTATTTTTATAAAATATAAATTAATCCTACAGGTAACTTCTAACTACCTACCTATATAATATTATTGTGTATTTTATGGATATATTTTGGATACCCATAGATTTTGTAGTGAATAATAATTATTAAATAAGTTACTATAGATGGACATGATAATTATCTAAATTAAACATTTATAGATACCAGCTATCTATACTATTACTACTTATATGTAGGTATTTCGGTATATATATGTATATATATATATATATATTATATATGTTTGAATATTACATTTAGGTGCACAAATTTATGTAGGTTCTTATTATAAATTATCATGTATTAAATTATGTAGGTATTCATCATATTACTTATTCTAAATTAAGCAACGCAATCGATTTAAATTAAAAATATATATATATATGTATATAATTAGTATACACTAATATAGTAGGTGATAGTAGAAATTTAGTTATAATTTAAGTCATCGTTTTGAGTACATGTTCTGTGGTAATTTTTTTTTTATTAAAAACGTATTTTTGACTTTTGAGTAATTTTAAAATCAATTTTCGTTATTTCATAATAATAATAATGATAATTAATTCCCACATAAAAAGTGTAAATAAACATTTCAAAAATATAGACGTCTCCGCAGTGTAACACTGTAATCGCAGCAGCTATATTTTACATATTTATTTACAAGTCATAAGATAAAACCACGAATTAAAATAGTGGGTACCTATATTTAAAGTCAGCTCGTCAATAATTTGTCTTAATTTTCTTGAATTTCGGAAAGGGTGAAATCCCCTCCCCCCCCACTTTCGTTGATCACTGGAATTTCTTCTAAATGTAAACTATTTTCAAATTGTATAGGTATACATGATAATTGTGTCAGCGATAAAATTATTAAGTTTCGCGTCCTTCCAGTACCGAATTCACGAATAATTTATGGTACCTATATACCTATATAGCTTAATTATACGACATATTATGATTTAACGACCACCGGTATTCTCACGATCTCTCTTTTCCGTCAGATTTATAATAGGTTAGATTAATATATATTTATACCAGAAATATTAATAAAACGTCGAATTATCGCCAATGTTTCGAAAAAGCTTGTTTTTTTTTTTTTTGGGACGTTAAACGCGAATAGTCGTAATTAACATAATTGCATAACATTAACTCGTAATAACATTCGGATGAAACTATTTATTACCGGATCACCTATAGGTATAATACCGAATAACCCGTTTTTACACGAGTGATAAATTCGGGTGCAGCACCTGCGCCGCGTATTTTTATCTTGCGCATTTATAGGTGCAAATATCGTTCAAACTATTTAAATTATAATTTAATAAATAGAAATTTAGTAAAAAAAAAAAAAAAAAATGCAAACCCGATCGAATTGATATACGATAAGACCGACGACAGCGGACTTGACCGCTTGTAAATAGGTTATAGTGAATTACAAGTATATAATTTATTACTTATATCATATATATATAGATACCTGATAGTAGGTATATATATTATACACTGCAGCTAGCCGCTAGGACAGAAGTTTCACAAATTGACATTCCGGCGGTTCTAGAATAAACGTTGGTATAATATTATTACATTTAAATGCATCTATAGGCATGTACAAATTACATGTAGTTAGTTTTATTGGAAAGATTGGGATTTAATTGTGAATTCTATATATATATACATCGCTGACTAGATTTAAATCGGTTCTATTGTGAATTTTGATATAGTTTTTTAGTATATAAAATTCTTTATACGATTTATTGAACCTTTCGGATTTGAAACGGAACGAGTAATAATTTACCTATTTAGTTTACAGAGATGTTAATTTTTTATTTTTTTCCTCTAAACCATACTTTTCGGGTAGAAGGGTTCGAGCGGGAGTTTTGCGCGGAGTAAATAACTTTTCAATACCCATATAGTCCTATATATATGTCCTAAATTGAACATTCCAGAAGTCGTTTTTTTTTTTTTATTTTCCCGGCATATAGAATTTATACGCGTACGGGAAAACTACCGTTTACGCCTAACGGGAAATATAATATTTTATAAATGGAAAAATAACAAATATATATATATATATAGTCATATATATATCGTTGCTATATATTATTATATATTATACTGTAATATATGTGTATGGTAACGTCACGATATGTAATTGAAATTTTTTTTGACAATAACATTTATACGTATTGATAGCCTGCAGTGGAGTATTTTCAATTTTTATCAGGGGTGGAGGTTAGCCGTTATAATATTTAGATAAAAAAAACAGAATTTATTGTTTCGGTAATGCGCACGGTTCAATATGTTATAATTAATAAAAATAAAAGATAAAAAAAATTCATATAATATTATTTAATAAATCAATTAATAATTAATAATTTAAAATAAATAATGATTGAAATTATAAATTTGGTCATTTTTCTGGGGGGGGGGGCGGGGGTTCCCCAATAAATACGCCACTGTTGATAGCTATTTGCTCAAAATCATTTTATTAGATTTAATTATTTATCATTCGAATTCAACACATCATCCACCATCAGTATTATATCTGAGAAACATATAGTAATTTCTACTAGAGTTCATCATTTTCTGAAAAGTTTTTTTTCAGAATAATTGTAAAAATTTGGTAGTACCTACCTATGATGGATTTTATATAAAAAAAAAACCGTTTTTTTCTTAAATCGAATAAATTTAGCTTGAATTTTTACATCGTTGTACATATAATAATTTGATAGTAACTATATAGAGGTGATACACAATTATTGTAATGTATAATACCGATCACGCGCGGTTATAGTGTAAATTAATGAAATAGATATGAAAATTAAAACTAGAAATAAACTAAATAAAACATTTTATATTAACATTCTGGAAAACAGAAATGGTGTCGACTAAAATAAATATCAAAATCAATTCGTATTTTTTTTTCTCCAAAGAAGAATAAATTTCATTCATTTCAATTTATCCGATTTTGCCATATTTACGGAATATCTCGTAAAAAAACATTTTGTTCTTTAATATTCCTGCACTACTATACACCTACCATTTTGCTATAAAAATTAATTAAGTCCTACACATTAAAGCGTTTAAAATATACGCGTCTTGAAAATACTAATGAGAAATTTTGAAAAAAAAATACAGAATAAGAACTCATTGGTTTAAACCAATTACAGCTGTACCCCGAGTTGTAACTACATTTGTTTCATTTGTGGTGTTTCTTAAAGACCGCGGCGGAAATACATTTAGGGAACTTAATAATCAGCTAGCTCTCCAATTCCTCACCATTCGTGCCTTAATATAATTATTATATAAAATGATATCAATTAAGAATAAAATATATTATATATTATATTAAGTACTTTTCTGCAGTAAATACGTTATATAATACGTTGGTTTTAAAATAAAAAGTTCCTGACATATAGTTTTATGGTGAAAAATTATATACCTACAACTAATTATACCATTTAATATTATACCTACCAGCCATGTCAATTTATTTTGAATACGTTGCACTATTGCTATGGACAGCTATAGATATTTGTGAAATTTTGAAAGAAATTTAGATCAATGTTTATCATTATGAAATGCGAAATACGCATTGAAGTAACGGCTGGAAATGATGAGTTCATGAAAATCATTATTTAAAATCGTTATCAAGTATAGGTACCTATTTTAAGTACCTAATATTATTATTAAACCGTAAAGATAATAATATTGAAGCTATATCATCATAGTAAAATGAAATAACCAAAGAAAATCGAGAGTTTACTCGTTTATTATACGATGTCACAAGTTTTCCGTGTAGAAATAATAGGACGTTTATAATATTATAGTTGGTAAATATTTTTCGATAGAATATAGTTTTTCACCCCGTTCGGAGTATATTGGTAGGTACTCTTCGCTATATGTCCAGAAGCCAAAAATTGTGACCATACAGGTACGCGTAAAATATAAAATACAACATTTACAGATTCGGTTAATCGTAAGCACTAAACGTGTATAATTATTTCTGACATTGTTTTTGGTTTTCATTCGAAACAACTATATATTATTATATATATATATATATATAAATTAATAGGTATTTTAGGCGCCGTTCGTAATGTGTTTCGAAATCATACATCGATAATGACGTATATAGACATAAATAAAAGCCCGATTTCTACAAAATAATTTGTTTTTATTTAACAAAAACGTATTTCGAAAACAATGTTTTCATCTTCAGTGTTAAACCACTACTGAAGTTTTACTTTTCACTTTTCGAAATACGTATTTGTCAAATAGAAACAAATTATTTTGCGGAAATCGGGTTTTTATATGTATATCTGTAAAAAATTCTCTCAAGTAACTCGGCACCCTAAAAATACTACGGAAATGATACATTATTTCGAACCGTATACACCTATTATACGTAGCTATATAGACGTACGATATATAGCTATGATCATTTAAATTTGTATACTCACTATAATACCAATACATACCTAATATCAAGGCTGGGCAAGTTAATGATATTTTTTAACTTGTTAAGTTAAGTTAATTGAAATTTGTATAAGCTAAGTTAAGTTGAAAGTTACTCGTATATTTTTTTATTGATTTTAAAGTTAAAAGTTAACTTTGAAAAAAAAAAGTAACTTAACTTAGTTAAAAGTTAAATTTCCTAATTAGGAAAAAAATTCGATGTACCTATTATGTCGTAAAAAGCTAAAAAAGAATGGTTATTCTTTACGCTCAAAAAAACTACTCGGGACTTCTTCTGCCTGAAAAAGTGTATACATGTAAAAATAAAAATACAACACGTCATTTTAAAACCCATGCATAAATAAGAAATCGGAAAATAACTTTGTGGTACATCGATTCTTAACGATTACGTACATGCTATTCTAGGTACCTACTAAAATTGCGTGTAAGTACCAAAAAGTAAAATCCCATTCAAAAATTTGCATTGTTCTTCGGGCAAAATTTAACTTAATTTAGATACTTTTGTATAAAGTTAACTTGAAGTTAACACGTTAATTTTAATGAAAAAGTAACTTATTAAGTTAAAAGTTAATCTGAAAAAAATGTAACGCGTTAAGTAACTGAATCAAAATTAACTTAAGTTTTTAACTTAATTTTAACTTTAAACTCGTTTTAATGCCCAGCCTTGCCTAATATTATATTGATGGAATTATATTTTTCACCATAGGTACTCGTAGACGTACAATGCGCATAAATTATATAAAATATAAAACGTAACCTAACCCGCACAGCATTTTCTAAACACTCAAATGATTTTCTCGTTTCGTCCAAAAGTTACCTACACGTATAATTTGTTCGTGAGTATAGGTACCTATAGCTACATATATATTATTTACGTTTGTCTTGTTTTGTATTCGTATTTTGTGCTACACATGTGTCTATATTTTTTCCTAATTACAGTCGTATGCTGTAAACCTTGTCGGCTGTCGTTTCGTTCGATGCATTCTTATAATGTATTATAATGTGCAGTGTCGTGCGCTTCGTAACTATATATATATATATATATATATATATATATATATTATAATTAAATCGGTAGATAAATGCAGCTCCTCCGTATAGATAATACACGAAAGACCAAGGCCTTCCGGTAACCACATACGCGTTTATAATAATAATACATATATATATACATAACATACCCGTGGACTATATAATATTATAATAGGTTATAGATATTATATATTGTATACATTATAATAATAACGTGTTTTGAAAATGATAATACAGCTATAATATGTCGTTAACAATATAAGCCTACAAAATATATTACAAACATTTACAATATCGTTTGACATTGATATGCATGCACATGCGTGCGGACTCCAAAAAATAATGATAATATTAATGGTAACAGCATAATATAATATATATATATATATAGGCACCGACCACGTGATGAGTATCTACATATTATATTATAATATTGTTATACACCTGCAGTGGCGAACAGCAGCTGACGTCCGAAATAATAAAATATGATATGCAACACCGTGATAATATGTCCTGTGCAAATCAATTATCACCAATGGTGGGTATTATGACTAGGTATAGTTAAAAAGTTAGTGTTAAGTTAAAAAGTTAATTTTTTGTTTAACTTTTAACTCGACTGGTTAATTAATTTGTTTATTAACTAATTAACTTAACTGGATTAAATTATCATTAGCTTAACTTAACTTTTAATCGTTAATTTTTATAATCATTTAGTTAAGTTAACACGTAAAAGACAAATAATCGTATCATATAGTCCTATCAACAAACTATTGTAACTAGTAGTACTAGTAATATTAAAAAAAGTAAATAGTGGAAATTTTATTCTTAAACATTTGAATAATTTCAAAAAAGTCTTGAAATTTAAGACATAATAATGTTAAATGAAAAAAAAAATTAACTTATTTTTAACCGAGTTAAGTTAATATTTTTTCAATGTTAACTTTTAACTTAATCAGTTGAATTTATTTTTGGTTAACTTTTAACTATTAACTGAAGGCATTTAGGCTAACTTAACCTAACTCGACTAAGTTCATTTTTTCCATTAACTTGTCCACTTTTGATTATCACAATATACGGATTATGTTTTAATCGTTTGATTTCAGAGACCCAGAATATTGATCGTCTCTCCAAATTTATTCGATGGCCGAAGAAACCATGTAGATATGTCCAACTCCAATACCAAATATGTCTGATGCTTAATAATATTAATATTATTCGCTGTTATATTCATATATATATATATATATGCCTATATATTTTAATTTTTTTATTATTTTATATGTATTTTATGTTTGGGTATTGTATCGTTAGTCTCTATATTGTAGGCAGGCCCGTCGCTAGATATTTTCCGCCCTAAAGCAAAAATTTTAATGCCGCATAAAAACATATAGAAAAAAAAGGTCATCAATTTTTTTTTCGACTATATAACAAAAATACGTGATCGTCGTTCCATTGTCGATATTCGTATTTTAATTTCGACGCCCTAAAGCTAAATTTTGCCACTTTGATTTTTTTCCGCCCTAAAGTGATATGCATGACTATTGCTTGTACCCTGGCGACGGGCCTGATTGTGAGTAATCACAAATCGTATACAATATCAATAATCAATATATTATTGATTGTTGTACAAATATAATATATATTGTATCAAATATATAATCAAATAGATTGTATAAAAAATAAAATATTATCATTATTTATACTATTTTATTCGCAATCGACACAATTTTTAATCAAGTTATATGAAAAAAAAAACCGATTATTTACTATAAATTATTCTTTAGATATTATTATAATAACATTTTTATATTAAAATAAATGAAACTATTTTTCAAAATGTACGAATATTTTTCAAATTTCCAATATTTTTCCATAAAAATAATCAATTATTACAATATGTATTATGTCAATATCAGTCATAACTCTAAATAATAGTTTATTATTCAATAGTAGATATATATATATAAATTGTTTTCGCCTTTTACACACGATATATATAGATACGCACGTATAACATACTATCGTTATGCAAATATCGCCAGAACGTTTCATTTACTCCTGAAAAATAAATTATTGTTTTGTTTATTTCACGACTTGACAGTTATTACGGAATATTAAAACGTCAGTAATAATTATTTGACCTCGATAATAGATATAGGTATACGAAATACGAATAATTCTCACGTGTTCGTAAATAAAAATACAAATGTTTTTTTACGTCCGTTCATCAAAAAAACCATGAAGGAATACTGATTATAATGATTATTATTTTAATTATATAATAGTAATTATTGACTACTATATACAGTACAAAATTCGACACACTTTTCGTTATTTTCGTTAAAAAACGAATCATTCACATTCCGTCAACGATCGTTCTGTATTCTTGGAGCTTATCAATTGCCATACTGCTGGTAGCTGCAGTATAATAGGTCATTGATGATTTTTGAATTTTGCACCCTGTAAATCTTATGCAATGCTAAGTCAAGCTACAGATTCGTATCAAAATTTAGAAATTTAGAATATCTCATAGGTATTTATTTTAAACTTTTAAAAATAAACTAGGTAAGTATAGGTAGTAAAATATATAAATGTAAATGATTTTGGAAATTTTTTACAATTTTAGGTCACATTTGCATTTTGTAAACGATTTTTGGTACATAAAAATTTCCTATCAGTGGAAGCACTTCGCTCGTCGGATAGATTGATGGATAGATTAGTAAATCGGTGGTAGATATATTAAATCATGAAAGTAATGACAAATCATTTTTTTCTCGATAAAACGATTCTGAATGAAGTTTGATGTACTTAATATATTTTCCGTTTTATACTAATTTTCCATTATTTTCTTTAGTTTTCCTTCGCACTTAACAACACTACTAGAAAAAATCGAAAATTAATATTTGTAAAATATCAACTACAAAAATTTCTCATCAGAAAGGTTTTTAGCCAAAAAATCCTACTCGTTTCCTTTTACTAAAACAAGGATATGTATATATATAAAAAAATCAAAACAAATTTCAACACTTTATAAAATATGACTGTAAAGTGGTAAAAAATGTTTGATATTTTAACTACGTTAATGTAGTGAAATAATAACAAAAAAATAATTGTAAATTTCAACTGATTTTCCAATTTATAAAAATTTTTGGTAGTTTTCTCTTGCGCTTACGTAAACCATTGGGAAAATTGAAAAGTACAATAATACTAGAATGAATTTGTTATCAAAAAACACTTTACTCGATAACTCACACATTCAATTCCATCTACCCAAAAACATGTAGGTATATGTCACAGATAAAGTCAACATAATCCAAATGTTAACATATGTACAATGTAATATACTTAAATATACATAAAAACGTAATGTAGGTACATAAGTCGGTAACTGTCACGACAAGTTTATTTTTAATTTCTCAAATTATAAAATTTTTTCGTTAATATCGGTATAGTTTACCTGTATTTTACTTAACTACTAAGAAACTCGTAAAATAACCGCTCTAAATATTATACCAACTATAGAACGAATTCGCTACCTAACAGAAAGCTACTCTTTACCTGAAAACGTTTACTCGACTCCACTACACGGGGGGAAAAAAAAAAAGAAAAAACCACGACATTGTTCATTGGGAATGTTTTTCCTCGTTAGGCTCGAAATTTTAAATATAAAAATCCACGCATACGTGCGATAATAAAAAATGTCTATTTTATATAAATGGGTATATAGATCGTGTACGTCATAATTATAGTGTTGCCACAGTCCTACATTTCAATACGTAAACCTTTTTGGGTATATGAAAAATCACCATTTCAAATTTTTTCATTGTAATCGAGTTTTGTAATACGAAACAAATAAAAGAAGTATATTAGATAATATACTGTACTGTTTGTGAGTTATATTATAATAAAATATTATAAGCTTGTATCTGTGATTATATTACGTATTATTATTATCAATATTATCACGCATTATCGCCGTATTATGCGCTATCGTAATATCCCCGTATGACTCTTAGAATTTTTCGCTCGTATCTATTTTATTTTTCTATTGTTTTATTATCATTTTATTTCCATAAAGTATATAAATATATGCTCGTAATCAAAAATACTTTTAATATATACGCGCACAAATAAGCCAGAGCAAGTGCGTATTAATATTTCCTATTGTTTTATTTTTATTACTCCGTTTTAACAATAAAAATATTGTCGTTCCTGACAATATATTTTTACCTCAATAAATAAATAATCAGAGTCAGTATAGGAAAGAGACGGAATGGATATATAGGTGTATTAAAATTGGTAAAAAAAAAAAAAAAAAAAGAATGACCTTTTTTTTTTAATTTTCTAATTTTTTATTGGGCTTCAGCAAAGCCCTGCGTTGTTCTACATTTTACGTTTAAACAGTTGGCAGCAACCCTCTATGGTCATAGTGATATGTATACAATAAAATATATCGAAAACGGCGTAGTATCACATATAGCTGTACAACGTAATAATATAATAGTGCGTTTTTCGCGATACACGTTCTATTATATAATATAACATAGATAAAACATTATATAATATTCGCGAGCTCGGAACCGATAACAAACCGTATCTATATACAGAGCCGTAGCAAGTATCGATAGCGCCGTTGGCAAAAAACCGAATTTCCGCCCCTAAATTGGTGATAAGGAAAAGAAGTCATCAATTTTTTTGAGTTGATGAATACAAAAAAAAAGAAAGCCACATCAACTTACTTTTATAATATTTTTTTTCGCCTCCCAATCTTCGAAATTTAAGGATAGATATTACTGAATTTCGATTTTCGCTCCCTTGGCCTGGGCCAGTCTCACCGCAAGCCCTTTGTACTATATGTATACAAAGTATACAGAGTCTTGCGAATTTCGAGGGTGTCCATTAGTGTATATATATATATATAATATTATGATAATATCCACGAGTGTAATTTACGGCGGAGCGAACAAAGTTTCCGGGGGGGGTCGAAAATTTTCGAAAAACTTTTTTTCTGCCCATCCACCACCCCCGACCATAACACGTCTTGGCCGGGCCAAATCACGGCGGCGGCCCGAGTTAATTAAAATAGCCGGTCGCGCGTTCGGATTAAATTCGAGCCGTTTTGGCCGCCGGCCGACATAACCCTTTTGCGGTTTTCCCCGAGAGAATCGCCGAATATATACCATTCGATACATTTATATGTGCACTCCCCCTAACTATATATATATATATATATATATGTACGTAGTGTGTACAATGAGGGATGATGCTATTTTCGAAGGGTGCAACCGTAATCGTTATATCGTATCCGATACGATAAATGTATGTGTGCGATGTGTACGGTAATCAAGTAGAATTTGTTTGCGGGGTGCCGGCGATAGGGAAAAATGCCAAGCTGACGTATAAAAAAAAAAAAAAAACTGGTTAAATCGAAGGTGAAATCCACATTATATATAGTGTGCCGGGCGAAAATATCGGATGAAAAAAAATGAAAAAAAAAAACCCCCGGCTTTTGAATGGAAAAAGTCCGATTACGCGTCGCGTCGACGTATGCGCGCAGCTGCTGACAAAGGCGAATTTCGAAGTATAATATAATTGTACTTGAATCAGCATATATATACAGGTGAGACTATACAATATAATAAGGGTAGGAGGGTGTTAAGGGGTTTTTTTTTTTTTAGCGCCCTCCGGGGTTATAATAATAATGCGCGCGGCATAAGCGTGCTCTCCGCGCGAATTTTCCCCGAGCGTAAAATCACTTTTATGCCAGTGCAGTTGGATTTTCTGAAAACCGTAAGAAAAAATCCATGGATTTCAATGTACATGTTATAATATTATATTGTATAGAGTTATTGTACAGAGTACGTTTATCGATAATATTTATTATATACGAATCGTATATACGAACAAGTGTACATTTCGAAAAATTTATATACTTAAAGAAAAAACGAATTTTGGGGTATAATTATATATTATATTATAATAATAACACGCTTTTCATTGGCAGCACAATGTGCAGTTGTACATGATTATTATATGCGATGCGCAGAACGAAGAAACTATATAATATAGTATTTATTATACTAATCTGTGTATATTATTGTATATTTAAGAGGATGCTATGCCCGCATTTTCTGTCTCCGTCCGTCTAATATTGGCAATATAGCAAAATTGTACAACGCAAAATTGAAATTATGGCATTTTGGTTAGATTTAGAGCTTAAACACCCATTATCAAATTTAACGAGAAGAATAATTTCGAGTGAACTTCGTGGGCTTATTGTAAAATATTGTCAGAAAAAAAAGTTACGGTATTTTTAGTTTTTGATATTTTTAAACAGCTTTAACTTTTTCGTCAGACGATATTTTACAAAATGCCCATGAGGTTCACTCGAAAATATTCCTCCCTTTAAATTTTGTAATAGGTGTTTGTACTCTAAATTTAACCTAAAACGCCAAAATTTCAATTCTGCGTAGTGCGATTTTGCTATATTATCTGTTAGATAGACAGAGACAACAAATGCGAGTGTAAAATCCTTTTAAAGGAACGTCTCCGCAACAATTATACCGACACGATGGATTTACATCTCATCCTAACGTAGTATTTCAAGCAAATTTGTAGTTTCGAATCAATGATATTATTTTTGTATTTTAAAACCCATATGTAAATGATTTTTAATAGATAAGATTTTTTTTTTTTTCAAAAGATATTATTTATAATTTATTCAGTCAAACGCGTACCTATATTTAGTGTTACAGTATATTTTGAATATACGTTAATAACATTTTGTGTATTTTAGGAGGTGCGTGGGACGAATAGTACTCCACTCGGGTCTATGTATAACTTCCATATTTTAATTTTAGAATTTAATAATAATATTCCAATCGTATTCCATTCACATTGTCGGGTATACCGAAATTAAAATGGATTACGAAAATAGCAATTATATATAATAATAATAATTAGAAATTCTGAATGCGTAATGCACTATTAAACCTTGAAATATGCCTTGTTCAATATCTATACAAAATATTTTTTGAAATTACATTTAAAACCTCCAATAATGCGTTTAAAATTTCAAAATACAAGTATAGGTATACAAAAATTCAAAATAAAAACACTAAGAATAGTTATAACTTTTAATTTCATTAGACTATAAAGTACCTATATAAAATAACTTTAAAATCGAATACATATTTAATTTATATAAAAAAAAGAATACCAATTTTCAATAACTAACCGTCTCATATGCATTTAATGTTAATGGTTCGATTTAATACACATTTACATTTTATACATAAGATATATAAACATATTATGTTATATGTATTTTTAAAAATAAAAGAAGAAAAATTATGAAAACTGTTTAATCTATGTACAATAAAATTATAAAAACAAAAAATGAACCAGCTGATACTCATAAATACATAGTAAAAGTTTCAAAATTGAATATCGGCCTGGATTTTTAACAAAAAAAGCCATGTCGTGAATTCGCTGTTAGGATTTATTAAGTCCTATTTACTCCAATATAGGTACCTATATTATATATTATAAGCAATGGCGTAAATATAATTTTTTTCCGAAGGAATAATTTAAAC
This sequence comes from Pemphigus obesinymphae, assembly GCA_025469235.1. Taxonomy (NCBI): domain Eukaryota; kingdom Metazoa; phylum Arthropoda; class Insecta; order Hemiptera; family Aphididae; genus Pemphigus; species Pemphigus obesinymphae. The sequence goes on from JAIPRL010007086.1 coordinate 19,172, forward strand.
ATATTACGATCTCAACCCTCCTCGTTAAAAACGTATACATATCGTTTATATAATGTATCAACTTAATTTTAGTGGAACTAAAGGGGGTGGGTAAATCGAAAATTTGCAAAATTTGATTTAAATATAGTAGACGAAATCGGTCGGTAAGTTTGAAATAGCCGCTGTTAATACCCTTAAATTTGTATATTAGAATATTTAGAAGTTTATTGCGATGGTAGCAAGATGGATGATGGTTAGTATGGCAATAAGGTTTGTAATTTCGACTCGGAAATGTGGTAATAGTGCAAGTAATTCTGTACACATAAAAGGGTAATTTGTACAACTTGGTGACATAACGATTTGACAAAGGCAACAATCCTTTAACACTATTTAACCATAGTTTTTCCACAGAATGAGTTATAACTTGTTCTGTGTAATTTTACCACGGTGACAGTATTCATTATGAAAATATAATATGAACGTTATTTAATTTTATCACTTAAACTAATGTTTTAAATAAAGATTTATTTTAAGAGAATCGAATATAAAAGAATGCAGGATGTCTTCCGCCCGTGCCGATTTTCGAAGTTAAATTAAAGCAGAACTTTGGAAAAAAAATCAATTGCAATTCAATTTTTAACAATTATGTGGTGAAAAAATTCTACGGCAAAATAGCACGGTGGAAGAAACGTTCGTTTGACCAGGGCTGTAATGGAGCAAGAAACAAAAAATATTTTATTGTTTGATGTCATGATACTCGTAATTTGAACATTAGCGAATTTTCAGTTTTTTATGTTATTAGAGTTTTCGCACAACACTGGTTAAAAATGCTCTCTGAAAATCTATACGGTTATTTTATTTTCGTAATCGGTTATTTTCAATTATTTCAATAATTTTTAGCGGTTACGGTAAATTAATTTATCATATCTGCAGCTGATTGATTATTATAACATAGATGTTAAAAGGAAATGAATACCTATGGTTAATATTATTATCATTTATCACATATGATAAGAAAATAAAAATTATTTCATTTCGTTCTAAATATCGTATACGACGTTGCAAAAATTAAGTTTCATGTATTATGCTAAATATTTTAACGTCTAGTTTAATTGAATGTTATTTTTACCGTACCGTTATGCGTCTGTTGTGAAATTACAATCTAAACGTTATAGATTTTTTATTGTTGTACATATTATTACAATTTAAACGTTGTAGATTAGTTAGTGTTTTACGATACCTGTGCTAATTTAAATGTTTTTTTATCAAAAATAAAAATTTTAATTCTTACCGTTTATCGTTGTATTTTGTTAAATTTCTCGTTTATCGTTTCTGTTACGATTTTCGTTATCTATTTCAATCGTTTTTTGACACGTTTAACGTTATGTTTATAACGTTATTAAAACGCTTTCGAATCCTGCAGTTTACAGTGATAGGTATGAAGATAACCGTCGCAGTCCACAACGAATAATAAAAAGGTACATTTTTTAAATAATTATACACAGGCATATTTAAAGGGAGCTCCTCTCCCGGTCAACTGCATTTATATCTCCACTCCTTGTCAAACTCTCAATCGGAAATTTCTAGTTTTTTTGATATTAAATGAATAATGATAATTGATAATGACTCTTTTAGAATTTGAGCAAAGCGAATTATTTCAATTAATATTTGGTAGAAACCTCCCAAAAAATGTAAAAATGGTAAAAACATATAAATAAAAATCGATTAGGGTTATTTCCTCGTGATTCCGGAAATAATGGTTGTACAGACTTGCACTTAGTGTCCATAATATGTATTTTAACCCATTTTACATCATATAATTTTAAACAAAATGTTATCAATTTCTGGGTGTTTATAGATATAATAGGTATAAGATATAAGTTTTGAAATTTTTATATCATAAAAAAATAAATAATATAGGTTCTAAGACTTGATAATTTAATACAAAGTCGCAGTCATAGATACCTATACGCATCACTATTCACATTACAAAATATTCAGGGGTGGATTTGGGAGGATACGTGGTAATAATTGGCCCCCCTCGGAAAGTTTGAGAAGTAATATTGATTCATTTTTTTTTTTTTTTTTGATCATTTACATTTTTTTAATCAATTTGTCAATTTTTGGGAACATATTTGCACTAATGATCTTTTTATTTTGCTCATTAACTCTATAATTATTTTCACATTAATCCCCTCCTCCACTGAAAAAACTTCATATCCACCCTTGAAGATATTTATGCACACGGTTGATGCAGTATGAGTATATGAGGAGCACGATTATGGATATATCTTTAATTAATCCGTTTCATTCCTATTTATATGATGATGATTATACAATATGTATGCATATAATTATCATTAGATTTGTATATTGTAAATTTTTTTTTAAACTTTTTTTATGCATTTTTACTCACATGGTGCATACAATACCGTGCAATATACCCTCTGCATTTTTACGATTACAGTCCTGATCATAACTCATCCATTTACCCTCCCTGCGTGCCGAGGTTTGCCGATGTTGGACGTGTTATTTTTATTATAGTTTTGTAATATATATTTTAAATCCTATATCGTGTCTCTCATATATATATATATATAAACGTAATATTATGGACTTAGTATACAACACAACAGGAACGTTTATAATATATACATTTTAAAACCGGTAATTAATTAATTATAAATTATAATCAATTCGATGTGCCGGAGAAAATCCAGTAAAAGTGCATTTAGGTAGGTACTCAAGATGAATATTGATGATGTTCACTATGTATATATATAGGTACCAACTTAAATATTATACAATATGTGTAGTACGCCTCTCTGATTAAACGTGCCACTATATATATGTATAATACATACCTATACATGTACCTATAAATACATATATACATATATATATATTTTGTATTTTATACTACTATAATTTTTGTTTTAATATGCCCCGGTCTTCGTCGGATATAACATCATAAAAGAGACCTTTCCCAAATAATTAGTTTTTTTTTTTTTTTTCATATACATTCAACGCTTTTCACGTAATATTATATGCGTAGGTACGTCTACTTTGTTACGCGCGCAGCGTTTTGAAACGAAATATAATAATATAATACGCGTGTATACGTATATATACAGTAGCTCACGTTTAACATTTTATAGGTTATGAAGCGACGTTATTATTACAATATATTATTACGATTTTCTTTTCCACGACGGTCGTTGTTTGTTAATATAATACAATATGGACGCAACACGAAATTGTCGTGGAACAAAAGAGACCGTTTGACATTTTGTGCGCGGGTCATTAGACAGAGACAAATGAATATTTTTCGAAAATTTCCCGCCCCCCCCCCCCATTTGAAAAACCTTGTTGTGTACAATAAATCGAGTATACGTATACGTAATAATAATATATTATAAGATACCCCGAGAAGGTTTACTATAATTCCAATAATAATTATAAAGACCGAATGGCTGCTGCAGCTTTTGAACTGCGCGCGTGCGGTGATTTACCGACGGCGTCGCTAATAATATATTTTCAACGGAGGGACGCTATAATTATAATACATATATCCAAATAAATATATTATATCATTTTGTGCGACGAACGTTTTTGATTTACAAACGCGACAATATTATTGTATACATGCGCCTATATACCGTAATACTTTAACGAATCGCACAATATCATTTATTTTTCGGATCTTTTCTATATAATAATATCCATAATAAATATTTATTAGCCGGATAACTATAAGTATTAAAATAATGATATTTTTTTTTTGGGGGGGGGGGCTAGGGAATACCAAAGTTCACATTTTTGGATGATTTGACGAATTGTTAACCCTTTCGCGGAATTCAGTGTGCGCGCGCGCGCGCGCATTACAACTTGTATTTTTTTTAATTGGCAACACAATTTTTTTTTTTTTTCGGACACTGGATTCCGATTGGTTAATTTTTTTTTTTGTAAAAATTATTCTTTAGTCAACCTTTATTTGCTAAATCCAAAATTTACCGATAGTTACAGTCGTTTGAAAATTCAATTTAAATTTTTAATTCACATTTGAAACGGCTATAAATCATTCAACTTTGCGGTTTTGGACAATGATTTATAATACACATATATATGTTATTTTTCAAATTTGTAACCACGTTTTGAAACCACAAATTTGGATAAAAATAAATTTTTCCGTTATTTTGTCCAAAATGCATAGTTCAATATTCCCTGGCCTCCCCTTAAACTATTATTTCAATATGGGCGGCCATGAAATATTATTTTACCAAAAAAAAAAAAAAAGAAAATGATATCACACCGTGTATATAGGTAGGTACACATATAGGTTTTTGTTAAAAATTCAACATTCACCGGAATTCATATAAATATTAAAACCGATCACAATACGAGTTTTACAGATTGGCCGATACATTGCGCGTTAGATGGGTATTGGACTCAGTGGTTAAAGTGGAATATATTTGCAGGGGGGACTATACCTAGCTAATGCAAAAAAAAAAAGTCATCCCCTGAACCAGTACCGTAATTTTTTTTTAAATATTTATATAAATTTAACTTGTAATTCATGTTATTATTGACCTAATTTGTAAAAATTTATCACGGACTTAGGTATATATGTATATACCTACACCTATTATTATGTATACCTAACGTACATACTCTGTGGTTATAACTTTATATGTAGAGATCTTAATATAGATCTCGCATACAATTTATAACTAAATATCATTTTTTTATCACTTTTTTTATTTAATTTTTGAATATTATGTACAAAAGAACAAATTCAGTCTCAACTTTTAATTAAACATTTAAGAAGTATAAAGGGGACTATATATATATATATATATGTACTAAAGGGGACGCCAAACTTAAGCTAAGCAAAGAAATGGGACGCCGTCCCCCTCCGTCCCCCCTCACTTTTACCACTACTGTTGGTATATAATAATAATATGTAAGTATATGTCCGTATTCGCGCGCGGATAATAAATAACGTGTCTAAATACACTACGAATGTGTATTGGAATTAAAAAAAAAAAAAAAAAACACAATATTCCGAAAATATACAATATACGTAATATGCGCTTCGGTGTAAATTATACGCTAAAATACGGTCGTTAAAATATAATAATATATTCCTCTATATATACGCATCCATATAGCGTATACATATTATTATATACGAATTACTTGGCTAAATACGAATATTTAACGAGAGTAGGTATTATATTAAGTACATTAGGTATATAGACGCGCGGCCGCGGAAACGAAGCCAAAGTTTTTCCGTGTCTGCAGACTGCACACAACACGCCGAACAAAAAGTACAATAAAACACATCGAAACAAACGAGAACCGTTAACAATATTGCGCTTTGCACACAACTGTTGTAACTGTTGTACAAATTTCGATGTTGTTAATTTTGTTTTACGCGCACACGGTTATATATTGTAATAATATATACCATTTTGAATTTTGGATTCTAAACACCGCCGCGTATACATTTTATAATAATAATTAGTGATGTTACGAACCAAGATTTTTGAGGTCGAACCGAACCCGAACCGAACTTTTTAAAATTTTAACGAACCCGAACCGAACCGAACTTCCAATTTTTTATTCGAACCCGAACCGAACCGAACTATTCAATTAAAATATCGAAC
>JAIPRL010007087.1:0-24817 GCA_025469235.1 Pemphigus obesinymphae
GATTTATCATTGCTTTCAAATTCAATACATCCACCAAAAGTACCCTACCCAGTAGCGAAGTGCATCCACCAATACTGACACCCGACGAGCGAAGTGCTTCCACAACCTACTGACCGGCTTTTTTATATTTTATTATATACACAAAATAATTCCAAATAAATATAATTCTTAGCCTTTTATAGTCGTAATTCAAAACGTGTTAAGTGATATTTATCCATTTTCCGAAATGACGATTTTCTATTGTGAAGTACAATAAAGAATAAAGAAAATTCTTTGTTTGATTTCATATTAATTAAAAATATTTGGTATATTTTTAAAATAAAGTTTGAATAAACCAATTTAAGTTAAATGCGCACTATATACAATATGTAGTGTGTCTTTGTCGTTAAAATTGTATTACTTAGCATGTTTTGAAAAAAATTAATAAAGTTACTTTTCTTAATATACTATGTACTAATATTTGAATTTTACATATTGGAAATGTGTTATCTTTGAACCTCTTCTATAATAACAATAATGAAATTTGGAACATGATTTTTTTTTTATCATATCAAAAAATTAATTAATTAATTTTATACATAGACATCAAAATCTCACATAACTTAAAATAATTATAATTAAACAGAACAAATGAAATGTATTTATATTTTGGATTTAACTAAAATGCATTCCTATTGTTACGAAATTTAATAGCTTGTTCTGGAATAAATAATAGAATATAGTACGATCTGAAAAATATTCAATTATTATATTTTAATCAAATTTTATAGGTGCACTTCTTACTTGTTTGAAATAAATTTTATTTCATATACTTTTTATAAAAAATATTAAAATAATTGACTACATGTATAACAATATTTTTCCAAAATGTCACTTAAGGGACCCCAACACCCGTTATTTTTAAGGGGTTCTGTATCGGCAATTTTTAAGAAATATTATGAAAAATAAAAATCTATCAATTTAGAAATATTTAAATACATTTTAAAATTAATCTAAAAATAGTCCCATACCCGTATACATTTTATTGTTGTGTAATAACAAAATTTCCGCCTAAAAGACCATTATAAGAGTGATAAAGTTGTAGAACTTTGGAAAGTCGGATTTACAATCTGTAAACAGATTTGATTACGACGGCTTTTATTACTGCAGTTTAAAATATAATCAATGTTTAAAAATTTCAATTTTTACGATAAAATATGTCTAAAAATAAAAATAAAAATAAATGTCTTGATCGATCCCTAGAAGATGAATTAATGAATTCAAAACGACTTTTCAATGTCTCACAGTTTTGTCACGCTTATAGGTCAATTTTTCGTTTGTGCTGCGGTCCTTTAACATATTTTGCATGTAACCTCATATTATTATAGAAATGTAATAGTTATAGTATTTTAATAATAATAAATAATATTTAGATAAATAATAGTATATATTAGATGTACAATATGGAAGAGAAATAAAATAGACACAGATAAGAAAGAAGTATTTAATTATATTAATTAGTATTATAATATTAAATAAGTATTATTATTAAATAAAGTTAATAAGAAGTATTATGATTACATAGAAGTATGAAATAATTAATAAATTATCCTAAAAAATTATTTATAATAATTTTAAATCGATATTCATTGGATAATATTTCAATAGATATTATTATATAATGTAATAAACAATAATATTTCATTAGATATTATTTGTTAATAGAACAATACGAGTATAATAATATAATAGTCAGTGGTGCAATTAAATTGCCTACACAGTGCGCCGTTTAGCAATTTAATAATAAGTCGACTACCGTTATAGTGTTTTATAGTTTTTGAAAACTTATTTGATATTAACAGTTCATTTTTAATAATATAAATAAAAAATTTAAAATACATATAGTTATTTACAGCCTAAATTCGGATAAAACCAGTGTATTTATTTATTTTTTGTTTACATATTAGTGATTCTTTGTCACTGCACTTTCTGGTCATTCAAAACATTTTTTTTTATACAATTATTATTGTCTATACTGACTATTTGTAAGTAGTGAAAAGGACTACCTATTATGTATTTTTTTTTTCGATTAACATTAGTAAAAATATCATTTTAATCTCAAAATATTATTAATTATACATATAATATAACTTGAACTTTACTGAAGATGAATTTTTTTCGAACATGTGTCGGAATAATTAATTATATTCATATTTATGATGTTTATAAGAATACGTGAATATTTCAAGTGAAAACAAATTGATTTGGTCAACTTTTTTTCGGGGTCTTGAAACGCTTACATCATGTTATCAATATTATATGAACTAATGGGAATTATAATATTGATACATTTTCCACGACGTTATTACTTGTTCGTAATATGCTAATTGAGTGTTCATACGATTACAAAAAATGTATACATATTATAATATACATAGGTTGATTTGAAATTTTCAGTACTATTAATTATTACCATGAATGGCATACCGATGATTTTCTCGTATGTTCAGGTTCATATTTAGTGAACGACACGTGAACGCCACTCATTTATATTAAGTAGAACGTGAACGTGAATGATTTTAAGGCCATTCAAATTAAATTGAAATATAATACAATTTCGCTGTAAAACTTGTTAGATTTAAATATAGTACTCAAAAGTGTTTTTTTTTTTTTAAGGAACTTGAATGTGAACGTGTTATTTTTAAATGTATTTGAATGTAAACGTAATAAAATTAAATTTTTAAGTGAACGTTCGAAAATCTAGAAATGGTTGGAAATGGGAATAATTTAATCACATGAAGTATTGATGTTTTTCAAAAATTTATATTTTCATTTATTAAATTTAACATTAAAAATTTATGTCGTGGATTATACCCCATTTAAATTTTCACGGACAAATACGTTCGATTTCTATGAAATTGGTAGATATAGGTATGTACTAAATATATTGCTAGTTAGTTTAATAATGATTACTATTATTTTTAACATAAATGAATCGTAAAATAAATTTCAAAAATAAGATTTATTAAATTGTCTATACGTTCCTCGTTTGATCATTGATAATAATTTATATTGTTAAACCGGATGTCAAACTTTTAAAATAACTATGCATATTAGATAATATAATACACGTGAGGTATAGGCAGAAAAACAGTGTAAAATAATTAAATTTGTGTAATCATTTTTTAAGGAATTTGGAACAGAATGTATGTATATCTTGCATTGATAAAAAATAAAAATAAATTGTTTTTTTTTTTTTACGTCATCGTACCGTTACACCGAAAAAATAATCCATTCCTGTGCTTAACCTTTTACAACATACTTTAATATTAAACAAATATTATTCATTTTTTTAAGAGAAAAATAATAATGAGGAGAAAAAATATTATAAACTATTTATAAACGTGTTTAAAAATTTCACTGCATACCTCTGAAATTCAGTTGGCAAACATTAATGATGTATTCAAGTTTTGAAACGTCCATTATAGAATATTAATATTAATATATTGAATTTGTTAATTTATTTTGGAATTTTTAAATTCTTTATAGAATCCATTTTATAACGGATCATTACGACAAAACTTTTTAAAACCTATCAATTAATTATATTAGAATATTTTTATAAACCATGTCAATTAGTTACTCTATAGTTCAAAACATTTTGCAATTAACTGAGGAAAATAGAAAATTATGAAAGGAATATTATAATCATTAGTTTATCAGAATATAATATAAAATGTATGAGATATGATGTTTTTATAACAGATTTAAAAAAATAACTAGATAGATGGTTAAAGTCTATATATTAATATGCACAAACAACCGTTAGGCTTAGTTATGGGAAAATGTTAGTCAATTGAGTATGCTAGATACGATTAAGATGGTTTTCAAAAAATTATGGTGATACCCGGTTAAAGAAATTCAGGATTCGAAAATAAAAGGGGTAGTTTACTATAAATTACAATAAAATAACTAATTTCGTAATTTTTTTTTTTTTTTTGAATTATTAGAAACCCATAACGAATGATAAATATGAAATGCAAAAGTAAATAATGAATAGATGATTTCGCGAATTTTTAATACAAGGTTAAATGATTCGATAGTAATAATGCAGAGTCGGAAAAGATTTAGAATTAGTGAAAATTCAAAAGACAGTAGTAGGTAGGTACACAATAGAGAAAAATGTTCAGAAGCAGAGACTAGGAATTAGACAGGTATGTATTGACAGAACCACATTATAGACGACGGTTGTATAATAAGTTATTTCCTGTGACTAGCAAAAAATGTCGAGTTAATTTATAATACCTAATTAATGATCATTTTACCGTAAAAACGATTTTGTTCTTTCGGGGATGGGGGTTTTTTTTTTATTAAAAAACAAAGACTTGAGAAATGAAATATGTAAACCAATAATTAGATATTTCGATATATATAAAAAAAGATGTATTTATAAAATGAATCTCTATTGCGTGTACACGCTTTCGATGACGGGATTGACATTATTCGAACAACGCGGCGGCGTCGGTATATATATAGTATATGATCTATCGGAAGAAACGCAATATTATACTTGTTATTCATTGGAAAAAAAAAAAAAAAAAATGTAAGGGAAAATGTTGGGAAAATATAATATTGTTCCAAGAAGGTGTATTCGAATAATGGCACATGATCGTATCCGTAATCCCGAATCCGTGCTTCGTGACCGATTATATTTCGCTCACGGTTATAATATTGTGTTCACAGACACTATATATATATATATTTTATATTATCCATTTATGTTTTTTTTTTTTTCTAAAATTTATTATTATTTCAGAGTGAATTTTGGATATTTCGTTATGGTTATTTAATGCCGTGGTATATATGCGTTTAAGACGGTAACCGTACCGATTATTTTAATGAAAAACATATTATAATAATTTGACTGAGCATACAATAAACTCAATATTGATATGTATATATATATATATATATATATATATTATAATATTCGTTTAAAATTTAAATACTTAAACGTTATATATAGCGGATGAGCCACTGTGACGAGTCGAATGACTTTCAAATTACGATAAATATATTTTAGGTAAAATTTTTTTTTTTACGTTAAAAATGTATATATTTCCCAATAGTTTGATTTTTTATTAAAACGTCACTTTATTGACGGTGCCCTATATAGTAATCAATACATATATATTTTTTAAACGAGAACCATTCATTATCTAAAAATATAAATACTTCGAAATCCAAATTCGAATTAACAGTTTATTATAATTTTATTGATATACCTACCGGTATAGCTATTCAGTCACCATAACAATTTTCATAATACTACACCTCATAAAATCCCTATTATAATTGTTCATAAATATATAAAGGCATAAATAGCGTATTATTATTTCCATGGTTTTATGAAAAAATTAGGCGGAAAAGTTAAATACATTATTTTAGACACTCCAGAAAACAAAACAACATATTTATTGTTGGTTTTTAAACTGTTTTAATAATTATGAAACGACAGATTTTTTACTTGTACAAATGTATCGAAAACTAGTCCTTGGCTAAATATAATTGACATTTTGTTAACACTTACTCTTTATTAGTATATTTTAAATCCACAGTTATTTATACGGCTTATCTTATAAATCAATAAAATTAAGAAACAGTAGAATTTTCAAAAATTATTTACCAAATAACATATTACCACAAATTTTGTTTTTTTTTATTCGAGAAAAAATTTCGTATCATGGCAGAATATTTTATAATGTACAAATAAATGTATTAAAAAACATCGCAGATATTAATATAAAAAAAAATATATTAAAACATGCATAATAAGTGTTTAAAGTTGAGGAAAATTTGGCATTAATTGAAGCACCTTAGCTTGTACATAAAAATGTATAATATATTTTCATTTATATGAACGTTTATTAAATATATTATATTTGATGGGAATGTATTTTATAAAACTTCCCATTCAGGGAAAATGCAAATTAGAAGATAAACTTTAAATATTATAATATCATTAAAATGAGGAATTTAGAAGAAGTTTTTGGAATAAAGAATAACTCTATAATAATAGAAATTAAAGAAAAAATATGTTGATTATACTATTTGAGGATAAAAATGGGTATTCGAAAAGGACAAGGTAACTGATAACCGAATATAATATATCCAATGTTATACGTAATTGTATTATTATATATTAAATAAGGTGGTTATTGTATTATGGTCCAAGATATATCTTAGAATGTATAAATTATATTTTTGGAAATTTTTTTTAATAAAGTTATTTTTATATCCACTTTATTTGTATATTACTTACAATTTTTCATTCATAAATAATATATTTTTGAATTATTTTCACATTTGTTTTTTTAAATTAAAATGTGAAAAAGTGTTGAAAGAATACTCTCGGCATTTTCTTATAAATAGTATATATATTTATTTTATTTTAAAATAATAAATTTTTGAATGATATATTTTCATAAGAAATAAAAATATAAGTACATGTTTTAATTATTTTAATCCGATGAATATTATCTGTTTAATAAGTATTTAAATTTAAGACGTAGCAGAGTGAAGAACTACTGTAATATCTAATTATAAACATCTATTACGTGCTAGTATTGAATATTATAGTATATATAGGGGCTACTGCAGAATTCATTTATGAAACATTTACATACACTACATATACTATTATAATCTCTATAGAATAGTTCGTGTTTAAAGAGCTTACATTTCGATTATGGTATTCTATCAATGCATTTCACAAAAAGATTGGGAAAACGATTATCAGAGTTTTCCTTAGATGTACATTATATTTCATCGTTTATCTTAAATTTTTCGTCAGGTTCTATACATTGCTATGTTTATAAGTTTTATTTTTATAGTATACGTTTTACATTATGGTAAAACGTCATCAGCACTATATTATTTCTATAAATAAAAATCGTACTGGTCTGGGAAAATCAAATACCTGCTATGGAATATCGTGGAGTATCACGAGAAAAATCCCAGTCAAATACATTATCATCAAAATTTCATATACCTAACTATACTAAACTATAAAATATGTACACAATATTAATTTTATTAATTATCGTTAAATAATAACAATCAATATGAACTATACTAATAATCAATGCAACATTATTAAACATAATTTTTAATATTGATAACCTTTTAGGAATGGGAAATATTAATTCTGCCATTAAGAAATTGTTGATGGATTTATAAACACTAGTCGGGTATGAAATATTTGATATTCATGAGATGATCGGAGAAAGTGAACATCGAAGTATCTACTATGATATTCATGCTTTATTATAGAACCAATTTCCAAATTTGTTCGTTTCACGTATTTACCGTACCGTATCGTATCATGTATTTTTTTAGGAAAACCAGATTGAAATATAGAGACGATAAATAAAAATATTAAAGTAGAATGGTACATTCGATTAAATATGCATTGTAAAATATCTTCTGGGACTAAACTACACTCCACGAGATGAATAGGTATTTCTAGAACTGTGTCTACTGAAATATTAGAATCATTCATATTTTTTTTTTTTACCAAATTTTGTACGCTCCAATATATATTATAGTTTTTGAAAATAAAATAACATAAGACCTTTGATATGAATATTGTAACAAATTTTAATTTATTTTGTGACCATCAAATATTCAAAACATTATATGTGATACAAGTTAGCTGGTCGATATTTGATAAAACTGTTTCTGTATAAGTCGATTACTAAACACACTATATACCTATTTATACAAATGTTTATAAAGGCTGACTTACATCTAGCGAATTATATTATGTACTACATTAAACAGAAATTTCATTTAAAATTACTCACTTATTAACCACATAAGTACGTATTCGTTTTTGTACTTAGGGTTTTTAGTAAGCCGACTTTCGTTCGGAATTGTTTTTGAATGTAGTAATCCAATATTGTTTTCAAATATTAAACATTTTAACATATAATTCGGGACTCAAAAATACTGAATATAGAATATGATTACAAATAAATAATTATTTATTTATTTATTTATTCATATAGCATATAAAGAAAAATGTATACATTTTACGAAAACCCTAAAATATAACAATGAAAATTTCAATATCGTTTAAAATCTTTATAATTTTGGCAACAATTATTATGACATAAATATAATAATAAATATAATAATTAAAGTTCGAATATACGTATTTATATACATTATATGCATTATTATTACAGTATGTTATTGTAACCTAAATTTTCAGAATATTACAAATATTCAATAGCACAAACAATAAATTGTATAAAAACTTTTGAAAATTAAAAATGTCTTCAAAGATAAATATTTGAATTGAGATGAGTATATTTTTAATTGCAGCTTCATATTAAATGAAGACGATTTATAAGTTTATTTTTATTCAAGTCGTATTACTATGAATGATAATACAGCCTGGACGTTCTTCATCAAAAACGGATGTTCGGCCACGTTTAAATTCATTAAACCAATATCTAATGGTAGTCATCGAAGGTGCTTGGTCCTTATAGACGGCATGGAACTTCACATTGATTTTTTTCAAATTCTTTCCATCCAAAAAAATAAATCTAATCACTGACCGATATTGTTCTTTTTCCATAATTTTAATAAGCACAAACTTTCAAACTTCTAAACGTTGTCAAAAAAAAAAAAAAAATTACTAGACAAAACTGTTTGGAATTTTAACAAACCCGTGTTGACAAACAATAATATAGTGATTTTGTGTCAGTGACGCCAACTGTCGTTAAACTCGGGTACTTATTATACAGCCTACGTAGAGTTAATGCTTAATGCGTAAAATGTTGAATTTTAGGAAATGCAAAGAGTTCAATAAATACCTAATGTAACTTCAATTGAATATCTTTTCTATAATTTTGGCTTCAACATTGTCTATGCTCTCGATGTGTTTAGAACATTCTTTTAACGAATATAAGACCACTGTGACATAAATAAATAGTCATACATTTTTCCGAACTACTAAAATAAAGAAGTAATATAGAAGTAACAATGAATGAATGCTAAATTAACTTTATACCTTATTTATAATATAACGTGATAACTGATAATAAATAATAATATTTATGACTTATTTAATCATTATTATATACAAATGTGTTTATGTTTAGTAGAAATCGCAGGTACTCACTGACCACATTCCTCGTTGAGTATGATATTAATATAGTGTACATTGTTAATTTGAAAGCAATAATAATTAATTGCTTTCTATAAAATAATTTTGATTGAAGCTCAGTATAATATACATACATTGCTGGAACAAAGAAATGTTTTATTTTTAAATGTATAGTAATATAATATAGTAACCATAGTAATTTTATTTGCTATTTCTTCCATTTATAAACGATTTACATTATGAAAAGTAATTTTCCATTATACTTAATAAAAGTACTGCAAAAATCAAAAAAACCCCTTTAAAATGTACCATTTTTAATGATATTTCTATCAAAAGAGCTTTTTAGTTCAAAAACCCAATTCGATTCTTTTCACTCGAAAAGTTGTTTCCAGAAAAAATACGTCATTGTAAAAACATAGATTCCTTAACTTCGCTCAAAATCTATAACATAATAAAACAAAACACTAAACATATTAACGTGTAAATATTATTATGATGTAAACTAATAAGAAGTTGATTACATTTAATTTGTTACACTACACTAAACAATAAATATGTTAAAATTATATTAAATAACTACTTATGGTCAACGATAAAACGTTTTCTGTATCAAGTTTAGATTACAATCGACTATTATCCAATAATTATTGAATAATCGATTTATGTTATTTATATTTTAATTTTTGTATAACATATAAATATCTAAAAATCTGAAAATTCTACCATGTACACACTTAAATAGGACGTTTTTCTTAATTTGTTTATTTATATCTGTATAAATGATTTCATATAAATAGTTCCAAATTTTTGAACATACATTTTAAATAGTTTATTTAAATCACTTTTCAATTATACCTACCTGTAAGCTCAAAAATATAAAAGTAAAACGAACCTTTATGAAGGCATTTTAGTTCGTTCTTCATTTGGTTTTGAATAATTCATTATATATTTTAATACGCCAATAATAATAATGATAAAAATAATAAAAACAATAATATTTAAATTCCATAATCAACGAGACCGACAATATCAATGAATAACAAAATCGAAATATTAAAATATGTATTATATTATAATATAATATGCAAAATAAAGATTTGCATATTTCAGATAACCACGGAGCGTATTTTTTAGGGACGATATTATAACTTGAATTTTTTGAATTATGACCTTAACTGTTGAATTTTTATAAACAAAACATTTCATTAGAATTTATACAAATACGTATAAAAATATGTACGAATCAACGAGATTTCATTGACTAACTCAAATTCAAGAAAATCCAGCAGAGTTGCAAAAATATATTATTTTTTAAAGTATAGGTACTAATTTTATATGGATATCGAAAAATTGATTTATTTAAGCGTTAGTTTTTGAAATAGCCTAGTTTTAAAATTCAAGAAATATATTTTGTAACTTATTTATTTTCCTTTAATAAATAATTTATATATAACTTAAATTATTTGGTTATGGCGTAGGTCTCTGAAGCCCTTGAGTATTTTTCTAAACTATCAACTGTAAAAAAGTTATTAGAAATCAATAACCTACATCCGAAAAAAAAACCAAAAAATAAACTTAAAATATATAAAAATAATAATAAAATAATATTTTTATATATAACAAATATCTATAAAAAAATAGTAATAATATTATCCATTATTCATAGGACAATAAAATTTTAAAGAACTAATAAAAACATTAGGTATATGATATAAATATTAATTTAAGTCATAGGCTAAAAAAAAAATTTAGATATTGTACGTATGTTTATTACAAGTTTACAAGTTTAGGCAGTACCAAAATCACTCAATATTTATCTACCTTGAACTTCTATTATAACAGTGTCAGGTATTTATTAGAGTTTTGACTCAAGTAAAGGACATGATTCCCATATTTGTTATAATTCCGTCTAACTCACTGGTAATATACAAAATTTAAGTTTAGAATTTGTATCACAAATTTGTCATTTTTATTATTAGAGTGAATTGACCTATAACCAAATGTATACACGAGATTATTATCTATGCTATATCATTTTTTTTCCAAATTTTAATTTTAAAGAAAATTATATGTATTTTAATTAATGAGTTTTTAAAACAGTAATATATCTTTACAAAATGAAAGTTTTGTAAAAAAGGACGAGGCTACAGCACAGACAATGATCTCAAGTGTAGTAATAGTTAATTAGTTAAATAGTAATAGGTTGATTTACTCTAATATTATAATAATAAAGTCGTGATAAAAATTCTGAATTTTAATTTCGTACATTGTTAGTAGGTTAAACGGAGACAGTAAATGCGAAAAAAAAAAGAACGTGATATTCTTTTAATCACAAATATTCATAATTTTCTAACAACCAAGTGAAAATATAGATAAAAAATTACAATTACGTTAAGTAAATCACAATAATTTCCATGTAAATATTTTATTATTATTCAAAGATGATATAAAAAAATAAGATTTTTTAGTACAGTATAGTTTTAATACATTTAAAAAATAAAAATAAAACCCAAATGTTTATAATATTAAAAATCAAAATTATGAAATTTGTTTTTTTTTTTATAATATCGAAATCTTTAAATAAATATTTTGCTGTCAATAAAATTATTTATGAAAACAAAACCACGACTTGGGGTTTAAAATGAATTAATTTTGAACCGAATTGAATTGTATTTGTTAAATTAGTGTACTCACTGTATAAAACTATATCCACAATTTTGGGTATTCACTTCAGTTTTACAGTGTTAATTTAATACAACAAAGTATAATTTTCAAACTATATACTGGATATTTTTACACTATATATGAATATTTCGAAAATATCGATTAAAATGAATACTTAAAATGTGTAAAAAGTTATCTCTTTATAAATTGGATATTTGTTCGGGATGTTTTGTTATTTTAAATATTATATTGTACGAGAATTTATTGTTTCAACTTAGTAATTATAATGTCGGAGGGTGAATGGAACGTGAAACGAGTGTCCATCACTCAACAGTGTACCCGGTATCCCGACAAATTTTATTTTGATTTTCAAAACCATTTATTTCCATAACATTTTTTTATTGGCATATGACTGTTTGTCTGTAATCTATTTAGCTTTGAAAATACAATATATTTCACGAATATAGTATATGGCGAGGGATGGTGGAATGATGGACAAGCTGCAACCGTGATTCCCATCTCTATTGTTTGCAGATATTTAAACGCATTTGCTTAAAAATGTAATAATGAACAAAGTCGATAATAAATTACGATGTTTCGGTTCTCCAATCCGAAAATATATCAAAAGTCAATGAAATGTAAAGCGTACGAGAGCGGTGAATATTGTCGTAAGTCGGTAAGCATATTATTATAATGCTGTATTCATCGTAAAAAAAAAAGTGAAACAGAACGAACGGATATTGAAAATAATTTTTAAAAGTGCTCAAGTCATACACTTTTACTGCTCGGTTCACGAACAATAAATGTCTGTATATTGTGTGCAACATCCGAGAAAAAAATTTCTTGAAATGTCACATAAATAAACTTCGACAAAATTCCTATAAGAGTATTTCCTCATTGTAAAGAATATTCTTTCATACATATTTATTTATTATTTAAGAATTTATCTTAGAAAATTAATTTATATTGGTAGAATATATTTTTAATCGTGTATAATGGTTATTCTGAAATAGGAGTCTACTTTCGTATCAACTGATGGAGAGAACGCCACCTCGGAACGGTCGGTTTGATAACGGCTAAATTGAAAATCCGCGGAAAAGTTAATAATAAATACCCAATAAGTCTTTATATTACGTATGTTCACAAATTATAAATCATCGATATTTTTACCTTTTACCTTCTCATTACATTTTATGGTAAATGTATTTCAAATTGTTGGACTCCTGTGGGATTTTCTTAACATTAATTGAAGTTATTCTAATGTATAGTTTATGACGTTGTGTGAAACCTGTTATGAGTACATTAATCCCAGAACAGTTATATTATTTGATAAATCTATGCATTGGAAACATTTTAGAGGAGTAGGACTTAAGTGTTAACCAATAATAACCATAATTCAAGTATTTTTTAGTATTGTTAAAGATAGGGATAATAACTACAACCGTGTCACCGTGTTCAGTCGATTATCGACCTTCCTTATTCTAATATAACAGTGATACATTAAATCTACAACCGTGATTAAAAAGTTCATTTTTTTCTTTTTTACCTACCAGGATCGCATCTATACGAGCAGCAGGCAATATTTGTATATATGTTTATATTGGGAGTGTGTGGATTTTAGAATTGAGTTTAGTGATCCAGGGGAAACTGTTTAACTGACAACAAATACATATATTTTTTACTATTTTTCTAGTTCAAATAAATAAGTATAAATTTGATTTAAAGAAAATATTTTTGATATAAAATCATAAACCTAAATAAAATTTATAAATAAACGAAAAGGTGAAGTTTAATTTGGCATCCGACCGTGTAAGCTCTAATAAAAAACCGAGATAAAGAATAGAATAAAACAATATATATATATTATTTGTTATTCTTAAAATGACGGTGACGTTAGAATCAATGAAAGAATTGTTGAAATATTTAGTAGATAATATTTACAAAAAAAAATGATGATATTATAAAGAAAAAAAGATGAATGTAGCGAAAAATTCAAAACAAAAGTATGAAAAAATTTAAATCAAAAAAATTGAAGACGCATATAATAATAATAACTAAAATAACGATCAAAATATAAAAAAAAGTACTGAGGATGAGTCTAACATAAATAACATGTTTTACCGAAATTAACCGTAAGTACAAAATAGAAATGTGGGTATAAACGAGAAAAGGTGGGATAAACGGCAATAATGATAAGATAACTAATAATTTGCAATATAAAAAAATAATATACGTTATGAATATAAAAACACAAAATAATAATGATTACGAAGTAAAACAAATGAGATTAGAGGAGGATAATACCTACGGGAAGGGTACAAGTGGCAAAGAACCTCAAAATAAAAATAACTAGATAAAAAGAACCAAGTTAATGATAATACATGAGGTACAAAAATCTCTCACAAAACTTTTCAGACAAAATATGTTAGTTTTTACAATTATTAACCGAAAATATTTTAATTAATGAATATAGTTTTAATAACGTAGAATCAAAACATAAAGATAAACCATGTACATATAAAACAATCATTATTGAAAATATAGAAATACAATGTCTTATCAATTCTGGTAGTAAAGTTTCATGCATATCAAATAAATATAATGAATTATTGAAAATAATCCTAAATTATCAACAATACCAGGGTTAAATGTTTATAGTGCGGTATGGAAAAAACAAGTAAAACAAAGAAAAAATCTTATGTAAAATTTTCATGACAAACTCTGAAATACAAACAATATTAGTAATAGTAGAGCGTTTTAACGAAAATATTATACTGGGGGAAAATTTTTTGTCTATAAATAACGCTATATTAGATTCCAAAAAAAATCAAATTAAATAAATGATTTAATGATAAATTAATTTATAAAAATATTAAGCAGGATCAGAAAGATAAAAATAAGCAAGTTATTATGTGTCGAAAACAATGATCAATCTAAAATAGTTAAATACCACAATATAGATCTTTACGACCAACAACAACGAGTTTTCAATGAATTATAAAAATATTATAAACAAATTTTTGATGCGAGACCGGGGCTGGTAAAAGGATACGACTGAAAAATTAGGTCAAATACAGATAAACCAGTAGTTCTCACATTACCTATATACAATATCAGAATCTAAAATAAATGCTGTTAAAAATACTATTAAACAAATGTTAGAATGGGGAATAATTGAACCATCGTCATCTCCGTGCGGTCGAAACAAATTATTCCAGTCATTAAAAATAATGGGAGTATCAGATGCGAATAGACGCTAGGAAATTATATGTTTGTACTGTAGAGTGGTACTCAAAATTTTTTTTTGGTTTTTTAATTTTCTCATGCATTAAATTTATTCTATTTGTCTTAAAAATAATATTGCGAAAATTTGAAGTAATTTCATAAACATTTAGTGGTTGCTCAATAAACTTGAAAATATTAGTATATGAAATATGTAATATAAAAAATGGATTTAAGGAAGTGCATATGCGACATCATATTAATAACTACTCTGAAACGTTAATTAAAAACTTGAAAATATATACTCACTTTGCAAAAATTTCGAAAAAAGATTCGAACGTGAACCATTATACATCTATATCTGAAGCCCACTAATCTACCTATCTACTAGCCGAGATACCAATTTGAGTAAAACTTGACTATTTAAGTAATAAGTACATATACGATTTTAGGAATGGCAAGAGAAAGGAAAATTTTTGAATCGTTACATCGTATCCAATAACAGCCAAAACGGGCTCTGACCGGTGTCAAAATATGTTGTACACTAAGGCACTTATATAACATACTAAAAATAACTTTGTTGGGTAGTCCAAAACTGAATTTTGGATCGCTCATAACTCAAGAGGAAGTGGACCTACCACATCGTGATTTTGACTACTCTGTCTTATGCTTAAAGCCCCTATCTATAGGTATAATTTAGGGAGGTGAAGGAGGAACATAGCCCCTCTGGAGAATACCAAAAAAAAATGAATTTTAGTATGTTATATACCGGAGTGTATAACATACTTTAACATTAGTCCGATCTAACCCTTATTAAATTCGTAGTGGTGATTCAAAAATTTCCCCTCCATCGCCATGCCTATTATGTACAGTCTCTATTCAATGAGACCTGTATTGCCGCGAAGTGAACCTAGCTTTTCATGCTTTTAGCAACTTCTTCCCTGTTCCTTAAAGCTCATATCTGTAGGTGTCTATTAGTGACCAAGGGAGGAGCATGCCCCTCTAGGAGAATAACTTTACAATAACAAAAACAAAAAACAAAAACAGACTATTGTTCAAACCAGTAGTTTATAATATAAAAACTTTATAATTTATTTAAGTCTGCCACCCCCCAGAAATTTGTGCTACGAACACCCACCCATGCCACTATCTTCTTATGCAGTTACTTTCATCAAATAGTACGAATATAAGTAGATCTAGGTAATCAGTTTATTGTTTTTCAGCTCATAATTAGATCCCGGGATGTGTCAAAAAAGTAAACCCTGAGTCATGTAAAAAAGTGCATTTATTTATATTTGAATGTTATTTATTTAGGTTTAAATTAGGATGTATCTACTTGAGAAACTAATATATGTATATTGTATATATATAATAATTATAATATTAAATAGTTCATTATTTAAATAATATAGACCTCGCCAGCATGAAGTTATATATATAGTTATATATATAATATGGCATACGATATTGTAATACGTAATATTTTCTGTCTATATCTGTTAGATGGTACATATACTAGTATATCACATGTGCCGCCATATTTGAGATCACAAACAGACGTCGCATTTATTACTATATCATTATTGTTAAGAGTGGGCAAGTTAATGGGAAAAACTAACTTAGTTAAGTTAAGTTAAGTTAGCCTAAATGCCTTCAGTTAAAAGTTAAGAGTTAACCAAAAATAAATTTAATTGATTAAGTTAAAATTTAACATAAAAAAAATATTAACTTAACTCAGTTAAAAATAAGTTAATTTTTTTTTATTTAACATTTATATCTTAAATTTCAAGACCATTTTTAAATTATTCAAATATTTAAGAATAAAATTTCCACTATTTACTTTTTTTAATATTCGGTACTAGTTACAAGTTTGTAGGTACTATGATATCTTTTACGTGTTAACTTAACTAAATGATTATGAAAATTACCGATTAAAAGTTAAGTTAAGCCAATGATAATTTAATCTAGTTAAGTTAATTAGTTAATAAACAAATTAATTAACTAGTTGAACTAAAAGTTAAACAAAAATTAACTTTTTAACTTAACTTTAACTTTTCACTTAGTCAATGCCCACTATTGTTCATTGTGCACACGGGGAGTCGTATAATAAAATATTTATAACATTTCGCGTACATAGACCATAAACGCCAAAAACTCTGGACAGGGGGGGGTGGATGGTAGGGCGGTGGCGTGGACGAACTACTCGCATAATCATCGTTCGACAATGAAATCCCGCATTCGTGTGCTGATAACGTTTTTTGAATAGAATAATTATTTAGATAAATGGCGCGAACAAAAATTCTTTGTTCGGTCGGTGGACCGAGTAAAGTTATTTTATGTTATTCGATTTGTAAACAATGATAAATCAGCGTATTCGAAAATTAATTTTTCTAGTGCCCACCACCATAATAGAGGAGTTCAAAAGGAATACACGCCTCCCCCCCTGGAGAATTACCTAACGATGCTTCATTGCCGAAACACAGTAGTATAAACAATTCCACCCGAAAACGGTTTACAGCCATTTGAATATTTCAATCTCTCAGAAACAAAACGTAAACCTACATGTATATATATATATATAGTACGTATTCAATATATTCGTTGTTAAACATTTTCGGGTCTATGTATAATGTTATAATAATAATTCATAATAAATACTTAGTTATATCGTCTTCAAACGGTTGTGTTATTAATCGTTTCACTAAACATTAATTAAATTCTATCGCTCAAATAGTTTCGGATAGTAAACGATTAATTTAAATTATATTGCTATATATTATTGTAACTATGTACCAAACATAAAAGGTGGTCAGTGGTACTAACACATAGGCTTGTCCAGATTTACTTTGCGAGTCATGCACTTACCTCCCCCCCCCCCAAAAAAAAGGTCAACATTTTTTTTTTATAATTTTTCTCTCATAACCAAGTAATTAACTGTTTCAAAATTCAAAATACTAAATTCTGAATATATAAAAATGAAAAACATTTGTGACTCAAGTTTTTCATGAGCCATTGTACTGCAAAGTTTTGTTTTCACCATGGCCGATTTTGAAAATGCACATTCGCACGAACTGCAGCTATTCACAGGAATGGTGGTGGAAAATATTATTACATTATAAAAATATACAAAAATTTGTTTTATCATTTGTAATTAGGAAATTAATTTAATTATTAATCGTCTTAGAAGTTATAGCTGTTAATTTATCAATGAAATCTAAAATAAAGTGCACTTCGCTCGTCGGGTGGAAGCACTTATCGGATAGGATACCTACCTACTCTTGGTGGATGTATTGCATTTAAAAAGCAATGATAAGTTATTGAACTCGTAAAAAACGATTTTGAGTGCAGCCTCGGTGTACTTTACATAACTATTAATATTAATGATATTTTCAGTAAATTGAACATTATATTAAAAGAGTAATCGTAGAAAAAATAAACATCCTTGGAAAACCACTAGCTTATTCCTCACTATACGCTCAAAATCTAAAACACTTTTTTCCCGACGATATTCTAAATTTAGTTAAACAATTAAAGTAATGCACAACTAATGTCACATTAAATTTTTTTAGGAATTAAAATCTAATTTTACCAACTATTTGGACTTGAATATCTCAAAATTGATAATTTTGTTGAAAAACTTTAAATGACTATAAAAAAAATCGTGACTACAAATTTTTGAAATTTTTGAATTTAATCAGAGTAACGTATATTTAACGTTGTATAAAATTTTCAGATCTTAAAACCCAAAATTACCTCTTTTAGAAATCTCAAAATCTAAAATTTCTATAAATAGCCCACAATTGAAAAAAATTTAATAAATTAAAATTAACGTGAATACATTACTATATTAAATATTCAATGTAAATTTCAAGATTTTAATGATTTTCGAAATTACGTAGAAATGAAAAATCTCGATTTGACAAAATTGTATTTTTGCTGTTTTTTCGTCATTTTTGGGTAGTTTTTCCCTACGCATTAAAAAAACAAAATTTATAATAGTAAAATTTATATTAGCCGCACAGACATTAAATAAAACAATAAATTCATGACAAAATAACCTAACAGAAAATAAATGTTATGTCATGAATATATTTGTAATATAGCACAGAACATATAGTAATTCAGACAAAATTAAAATTTGTGGCTGATTTTGCAGGTCGTGCCTGTATATGATAGGAACGACACGTAGACACGCCTATGTACCAACATCAATCATCTATCCACTTCCTCACATTTTTGTGATAAGTTCGGTAAAATATTCTTTGACAAAGATATAACATACCCGATATCATCAACATGTCTTCGTGTAGTTGTATAGTATAATTATTATTTCATTATTCACATTTCCCAATAATGTAAAGGTCTAATGTTTAGAAATATAAAAGGCGATCCATTAAGCTTATTAATATATGAATAAACTATTGAGCTCGCCTCACATATTTTAACCCTATAAATTATGGTCCATATACAATTGAATTTTTAAGTTGTTACAAAATGCATCAATATACCTATATCAAAATATATTTAATATTTATGTTTAAAAATGTTGGGAGGGGTTCAGACCACATGGACTCCATGGATCCTCCCTTCAAATACTGCCTTGATTAATTATATAGTTACCTATATTGTATCTTCTCGTCATCATTTTAAAATTAATCGTACATTAATACATATTGAATAGGTACTAGATGAGTTTGTGTTCAAATACAAAGAGGTTTAAGGAAATTTCGTTGTAATGTAGTGTAGTTCTTTAAAGTATAATAATATATTTTATATTTTTTTTAAATTATTCCATTTTATATTGTACATAACACTTTTTTGTGTTACACAACTCAATTTATTTATTGGAAAAATATACAGTCATTTTGACAAAAAATTATAAAATTAAAATATTTATATAATTTTCATTGATTTTGAATTTAACAAATAAGTACCTTGTGAATTGATGTAGTATTTAGATTAAATATTTATTTAAACATTAATTTGGCATGATATAGAATAGTATAGATATTTATGAAAGAAAATAACAGATTTTTTTTAAATTCTAAGCGAAGCAACAAATCTATAGGTTTTAAGATTATGGGAATATATATATATGTGTATACATTTTGTCGGGTAGAAGAAATTAAATAGGAATTTTGGAATAAAGAGATTTATTGATGAAAAACAGGTTTCAGTTTATACATCAAGAGATAATATTTCGTATCTCCCGGTAGCTTTTTTAAGTGCAAAAAATAACTACCTACCTTTTAAAATGGATATATTTTATAAATGCCTCAAAAAAAAAAATTATAAATATAATTGTCATATTATCTATTTTTGTTTTTTCAAAATTATAGTATTATACCGATCTTCACTCAAAATCGTCTTTTGAATGCAATTATTTAAAATAAAAAAAATACACTATTCTATGTGATGATCAAAAATATGATGGATCAACTTACATCATCTACTATCTGGACGAAATTTAAATCTTGGTTTTACTTACATTCAATTGATAAGACCAAACTGAGACTTGCAAAGTTATTTATGATTTATGATTGCATCATAAAATTATATATAACTGTACCTTGTAAAAATCATGTTTATGTTTTAAAAAATAATTAAATACATAATTGTGTATATAAGTTAAGTTTTTGTTTCAAAAATAATAGCATAAAAGTGTTGGAGGTAAATTTCAAAAATCTAAATAACCTATTAAAATTTTATTTTTATATTTTTGTTAAATTGCAGTAATGCGATTATTTCGATAATCCACGTCCGTACTGTCAAATAATTGAAATTTTATACAATAATAATATTTAGTACATTTTAAAAAAATAACTCCAATTTTTAGTTTTTCGTATTCTAAGCATCTTTTGAATTATTATGACAAAATAACACTATATTTTGTAGAGTGTATTGTTTATTTATTTATAACTCGTGGTTTAATTTGTTAATAACTTATCATCGTAGTGTATTAAATATAATTTAAAAAATGTGTGTATTGCGTATTATATTACATTTCTATTATTTGTAATCTGTATAGTATAAAAGGCAACACCTATTATATAAATAAAGGCGTGTCTATTAATCCATGTTTTGATTTTAATACAGTTTAAAAAGCTAACAATTTAGATAATTTATTGTAATAAAATTTTAGATCGATATATATATATATACAAATGTTTTTATTTTACATGAATTATCTGATCTACACGTAATTAATCGAATTAAACACTATAGTACTTGTTCATAAAATTGTGAACGATTTACGTATATTTTAACGATTCCGGTCGAGAATTTCAAAGAAAATCATCTCTTACTGACTTAAGATAAACATAAACAAAACGTCATTGTTCAATTGTAAAGAACAAGTACTTAAATCTAAGGTTACATTTTCCATTATACCTACATATAGCGTATGTAATCGTGTTATATAGATTACATTTTGCCCTATAAAATGGTCTTTAAATGTTATTTTTTACTCGGCTGGTATTCTGTTTGGTATTTTAAATTGGATTTTCGTGGTTAACCTGAAGTAAACGTACTGTCGAGATCAAGATGATAGCGATGACAACGACGAATTGCATTTTGTACAAAGGACTCGCTTATAAATGCGCTGAAAAGTTTTCGTTTATAATTTTTAAAACTATTATACGTTTATACGCTAAATATATCCGGAAAAATGTTATCTAATATTATTTCTAGAATTATAACTAATAAGACAGTAGTTTATTTTGATGCTAATTTATCTAATTTTGAAAATGTATTCTTTATGAAATTGATGATTCTTCTAAATTAAAAATAATTTGTTATTATACAATATTATAATTATAATTTTTTATATTAGTACTTATATATTTTTATGTAAGTTCATTTTTTTAATATGGACATTTTTCATAGGTACATTAACTTTTTTAATACATTTTTATGATTTAAAGATATTCATCATGTAATGTTATATATAAAAAATTTGTATAGAATTAATAATATACGTTCAATAATTTATGAAAAAACGTACAAAATTTATTTGTGAAAAATATTTACCTCAAGCAACCAAATTATGTATGCTAAATGGTGTAACATATTGAAGGTTAAAATGCCAGTTAGTACGAAGTAAAAGCCCTTTGCTCGTCATATAGTATACAACATATTATGGTAGATGTATTGAATTTGAAAGCAATGATAAAAATAAGATTTTGATCGAAGCTCGTTAAAGTATTTTTTTTCGTTATATTTAATAGTTTTACTCTACTTTTAATCAGATTAGAAATAGTGATTTTCTATTTCTGTCTATCGTACACTTATCATAGTGAATTATACGTTTTCTATTTCCATCAGCCCGATTGATCTAATGATAAGTTATTGATTCTTAAAACATTTCTGAATTTGTCGTCAAGTATTTTTTCAGAACAAATTTTACTTTTTTTAAATAGTTTTCCATAAAAAATACTATCCAAATGTATTTACTTAGTTTTAGTGGGACTTAAAAGGATATAATCGAAAATGTTGGAAAATTGTTCGAAAGTAGACTTCACGATGAATTTAGATTACTTTTCAAAATGCTTATCGCATTGATAGATCTATCATTACGTTTTACATTCCATAAGTCTCAATTTCCATGTTACGTGTGTGATAGAGAGGGAGATATATAAAATCGCCTTTTCCAATCCAAAGTAGAAAACTACTAAGAAAATTGAAAATTTACTGTTATATAATAATAAACATGTTTAGTTTTCTATTCACATGCAAAAATAATATTGGACTCCTTAGGTAGGATTGTACCTAATATATTCGCAAGTATAAATTTAAAACGAAAATCAGTTAGAGAAGCTTACTCTGCAAGTATGCTTTCTACGAGATTAGTGTCTATACGAATTTTCGCTAATA
This sequence comes from Pemphigus obesinymphae, assembly GCA_025469235.1. Taxonomy (NCBI): domain Eukaryota; kingdom Metazoa; phylum Arthropoda; class Insecta; order Hemiptera; family Aphididae; genus Pemphigus; species Pemphigus obesinymphae. Next base: position 22,913 of record JAIPRL010007087.1, read on the forward strand.
AACTATAATTCCTTAATAAAATTGTTTAGTCTACTTTACTTATGTATAGAAATTTAAAACTAACAAAATTCCTATTTTAAATATTGAATTATAAATTTTGATATTGTTAACCATGACCACAAATTGTAAGAAATGACGGACATATGAACATTATAAAAAATATTCTCTTTCAGTGAGTTAGATTTTCTGGTTTTATGTATCCCTAATAACTATGATTACCTAATTATAAGAAGGGTAAATTTTCAAACAAAAACTATTTGTAGTAACTATATTATGTATTAGTAACTATGACTGCAAATCTATAGCACACACAGACGAACAAACACAACTGGATATAAGGTTTAAAATACTTTAAATTAAAATTAAAAATACATTTCAAAATTGTATACAAATGACTGAAAAGTAGTCAAGAAGTTTTGATATTTTAATCACGTACTATTATAAATAATAATTGGTGTGAATTTCAAGTTTTTGGTATAATAATTTTCCCTTTATAATAATTTTCAGTAAATTTCGGTAGTTTTCTTTTATGCATAAAATAACACCATAGGAAAAACCGAAAAAAACATCTTTAAAATATCAACTAAAATGAATATTCTATTAGAAATCTCTACATACGAAAACTCTTACTTTATTCATTCTACAGGAAACAGTTTATACATAAATAAAATAAATAAATATGTAAATAAAAATATACATTTTTTTTTTAAATCGAATGCATTTCTCTACTACGCTTACAATTTGAAATAAAACTAAATACGACATTCATTATTCACTTTTGCATTCATGAAAATTTACAAAAATGAACTGCCTAGTGAGTTCGGCAGTTTTATCGATTAAAACAATATAATAATATATTGATAATATATGAGATTTTGAACTAAACGAGGAAGCTATTAATTTTAGAACAATATTCATTTATTTTTATTTTATGTGAACAACTCTTCTACATTATGGAATAGAGGCAGAGCTCTAGCGTTAGTAAGGTATCGGTAGGAATATATTATAATATGTAGGGATATTAAAATAAGAAAAAGAGGATTTTTGTAAAAAAACGATGGACCAACTTCCTCCACCTATATTCTATCTGATAAGCGAAGCGTTTCCTTGGTTTTTTAAATATAAAACTCTTCTTTATTAGCATATCATTATTTAAAGGTCTTTAATTCATTATAAATAATAAGTACCCAAATAAGTGGTTCAAATAAACAGTATGTTTTTTAATACTTATCTTGATGTAAATTGATATGAATTAAATTGCTGTTATCGGATTTTTCGCATAATATAGAACATTATAAGAGCCTTGATATTGTATATAGTAAAATTTCAAAACTCGTTATGGATGGTATATATATATTTGAGGTGATTCAATTTAGTAAAATTCTAGTGTTTTGGTGTTTGAAATAATAATACTTTTCTGGACAATACCATCATTAGTTCATCCATTTTCAGTCGGCGACTACGTTACATGATAATATTATTAAGAGGACGACGCACCTGCATTTATTCTCTCCGTCTATCTAATAGGCAATATAACAAAATTATATTATGCAAAACAATAAATGTAGTGTCTACGTCAAAATTAGAGTTAAAACACCTATTACCAATTTTAAAAACGCAAATATTTTCTAGAAAATGACATATTCTTTTTGATAAACAATATTTTACAAAAAGCATATGCCAATTTATAGAAAATATTATTTTTTTTAAATTGGTAATAGGTGTTTCAAGACAAGACTAATATTAATGTAGACATCACATTTATTGTATTGCTTAGTGCAGGGGTCGGCAACCTTTTTAACCATGCGGGCCATATTTTTTTTCAATTGTTCATCAAGGGCCACATTAATAAAAAAAAAATTTACGTATGATATAATACTAATAATTGTATTTCTATTATATTTG
>JAIPRL010007088.1:0-24808 GCA_025469235.1 Pemphigus obesinymphae
AATAAATTACTAGTTCATCATGAAAATGTACCAAGAATAATGTGAATCGTATAATATATAATAATAATATAAAAACCATCAAATTCCGAGTCAATATTGGCCTACCTACTTATATTTAATAATTTATCATAAAAATAATACCTGTATTAGTTGACAAATTTTAACTGTCTGTATCGCAGCAGTCTTCGACAAATCGAGAAAAATGATAAATACTAAATAAAATTATGAGTATATTATATTTTATTGTTGAAAGTTGATATAAATCGGTACGTACAACAATAATAGGCCCAAATCGCACTACGATATTTTAGTCGTCCATAGATAGTGCCTAAACGGGCTATACTCTATGGTATGAACGGCTTTATTGTAGACGGTTTTTACGTTAAATGATAATGGATATATTTCAATGAACTTCCTAGGAATATTTATTTCGAAGAATTCTGAATAAAAACATGTATAATATTATATTATTAGTTATAAATAATAAAAACTTATTAGATTATGACTTTATTATCTACGTACATTAGGTACCTTTATAAAAGATTTTTATTTACAATAAAATAATAGTATTAAAATGGTAAATTAAATAAATGGATAAAAATATTTTAGTTAGAAACCCATTTATATTTTTTAGTTAATTTTATCTAGGGTAAATTTAGTTTTCAATGGGGGGGAGGGTTTGAACCCCCTAAACCCCCTCCTAACCTACGCCATTGGTTTATTTATTTATTTTGAAAATATAATCTATGGTGCAATTTAGAATATTTGATAACAATTTTAAATTTAAAATTAAAATCATATTGTTAATATTTTATTTTTGGATATGGCATGCCAAATAAATATTCAGTATTTAATGTGTATTGTGTAGGTACCTAAATATAATATGTCAAATGTAACATTGAAAGACAAATTACTATTTTAGTTTTAACTTAATTTATACATAATTTCTTAATGATAAATATAATACAACCAAGTATATAGGGCAGGGAGGATTTGAGGGTTCAACCACAACACCAAAATTATTTTTCGTATTTTATAATTTTTATAATATTAAAAAAAATGATGTCTGTACATGCTATATTATATAGTTTTATTTTTTGTGTTAAAAATCCTCCCCCCTTCAAAAAAAAAAAAAATATTTTGTATAATGCATGATGTTGTATGTTGTACATTTTAATGTCCCGAAAATTATACTTAATTCAGTAAATTAAATACAAATTATATTTTAAAATTAGATCCGCATATTATCAAATTGCCACATTTCATTATTAATACATTATAATATCATAATATACTATTATATATCAATTCATCGCCTATTACTCAACCTTCTTCATTTTCATTTCATGACAGTAGAAAGAGTTGAGTTGAAATTTAGAGTTCCGAGCTATTACTTTTATTAATATTATACTTTAACCAAACTTTCATTCCAACAAATGCTATACAATTTAAAATAATATTAATACACTAAATTGTCTGAGGACTGAATGAATGATCAACTAAGTTTCATTATCTCAATCGTGTATACTATATATGGGTATTGATACAGGTAGATATTTGGAAATACATTAATTTACCAAATCATTTATAGCATTAGAGAATTGTGATCTAAAATAGGTTTTGTTGGATCAACATTGTAATTGTTAATATCTATTTTTATCGTTAAGAAATATTAGGATATATTCTTTTAAATAACATTATTTATTTATTTTTATTAACTTTAAATGGTAATATACATAACTATCATCATAATACAAGTGCAATTGCGGCTGAAATTTTAAGTCAACCAATGTGGGTTCAGTGTGTTTAAATCGCTCAGTAAATATATAACGATAAATTTATCTAACGATAAAGGAGGATTTATTTATAATGAATATTGTCAACGTGGGACTTATATATAAATTAGAATTAATGGTTTATTTTGTAATGGTTCTAATATTGAATTATTCTAAACTCGGTTTTTGTAGACTTTTGTAGACTGTATCTTCGAAGTTAATTACAATTTAAGTAGGTTTGTTAATTGTTTTCCAAATCAAACTTTGTTTTTTAAAACTCAATATAATATATTTTGAGAAATATCTTCTATATTACAACCGACTCTTTTAAATTAACATATATATACCTTTCGAATATAAAATAATAAATAATAATATATACTTTCAGGAGTATACCTGTAGACTATTACTGGGTTTTTACTACAAAATTTTAAAAACATTGTACTTATGTTTCAAAAAACGGGAAAAAAATATATATTTTTTTTAGAGTTATACATGTTTATTCAGTATTTAGTGTGTAAATAAATCACATATGTATACTATCGTCAGAATTTTATTATAAAATAATATAACAGTTGTTAGATATTAACATTTTGTTACTTATTGTACAGTTGTACGACAGTTATATTCGTCATTTGCGTTTAAAATAATTGAAGTTTTAAAATGAAATCTATTGAAAGAAAATTTTTAGTTATATTGTATATCATTAGTACGTGTAATGCTTGTAAGTATAATAATTTCTTAATTATACAATTTATACTTAACTTTAACTTTTTATAATAAATTTTATAACATTTTGCTGCAATTTTGTCGTTATTTTAAGTACCATAACTTACTACTACATAACTAACATACTTACTACTCAAACTTAATATAATTAATTTTCGAGGTAGACTTTATAGAATTAATTAACAAAATATTAAAGTAGTAGTGTTCGTAAAAAAAATATTTTTAAATAAATTTAAATGAGTTGCACTATGTGTATAAAATGCATATTGTTATAAAATTATATTTATATAATAACATTAAAACATAATTTAAATTTACAATACTTTAACACAAATATTTTAAACTACTATGTTTTTCACAAGTATTAGGTTATACGAAGGTTAGAATCCTTTTGTCTAAAATTTAGAATATGCTGTGTCCTTCTATAATATGTTTATGAATAATGTGCAATTTATCGTCATACTTATAATGTGATTGATTTTTAAATCGATTTTTATCATTTAACTGATTATTTACAATGAAAATGTAATACCTACATAATAACTAAATAATTGCATGGTTCTCGGTTTTTTTTAACCATGAAAATTGTCACACAACTTGTATTTTGAATTTTATATATGTTTAGCTTTTTTTAAATTGAAAAAAGGTATGTGAGATATAATATATTATGTGCAACTTAAATTATTGTATTATTTACAATACCTATGAGTAGTTATACTTTTTTAATATAAAATATATACAAATATATATTTACAATGTTATATTATTGAATGATTAAGAAAATAATTAACAATACATTATTATGTAATTCTTATAATTAGTGTTTACGCAATATTATGAGATTGTAATTATGCAACCACGGACCGATTTAGCTTATCGGTCAACGCCGGTCGTGGTTTAATTATATCAGGTCGGCCCTTTAATTACGTGCGTTTGTCACTATTATCATTATAGACATTATATCAATGTAATTAACCGATATACGGTATTATCATATTTATTATTATTGTAAATATTTTTACTGATATTTACTGTCCATAGACATATTTTCTTTTAATGTTATATATATATATATATATATATGCTATGGCCATAGGTTAGTTTTTTTAACTTGATTTTGTTGTAGTTTATTAAATTTGAGCAATACTAGCTATTATTATTAAGTTATTGATTTTTTTTTATCTTTATTAGGTATATTTGGTATATCATTCCTATCCCACTATTCTATAACGTAGCGCTAGTCGGTCGACTAACTGCTCGACAAGAGTCGTCCGGCGTACAAACACAACTAGTTTTATTTTCGAAAACATTTTAAGACATTTTAATAACGCTAAAATTATAGATTTGTTTATTTATCTATTTTTTTTTATTAGGATCAAAATCTAAAGGCAAAGAAAGTAATATTACAATCCATATTGTTTTTTTTATAATATTATATACTATGAAGTTTCAACTATGTTATGTTACAAATTACTCAAAAATTACCATAGAATTGGATGAATTACAACACGTCGGCTTAGTTGTATATTATATATTTATTGTGTTACTATTACTATTACTATACTGTTATTCAATGGTACTGTGAAAACTAAACTAAAATGAATAATATGGAAACTCATCTCTTCTTTCAAAAAATAAATTTTTTGTGGAGGATGATTAATTTTAAAATTAAAATTAAAATGAGAAAAAAAATTATTGTTTTCTATATATTTTAATACTTCTTATAAAATTAAAAAAAATATATTAAATAACAATTCGTCATAAAATAACTATATTCTATCTAAGCTAATGTTCTATTTTATCGTCCTTTTAATATTATATAATTAAAACAATTAAAAATAATTAAATTTTTAAACGGCATTTAATTGGTAAAACTTGTTGCAATTTATCCACTTTCGTGATGAATAACCAATGCTCAAACCAATAATATGTGTTTAAATACTCGGAGAGTTAATAAAGTGAATCGATCTTATTTATTTACGCTTAGCTAGCCTGTCATTAACTTCCCCCGTCCTCTATCTTTTCACCATTTTATTAATTAACTGAACAGTATAAAATATAAATATAGTCTTTATCGTATCTGTTGAGACTGTTGTTTTCGTTATTATTGCTATTATTATTTAGCTGTTACCATTGTTTTTAATAATTTTTAAATGTTTTTTTTTCTTGTGTCACTCTTATTAATTTTTAGAATCCCTTGTATTTTAATTTTTTTATATATATCAACATCTATTGTATTCAATTATCATCCATGACTTTTCTCGTTATTTCATCTTCCCAAGGCGGCAAATGCATCTGGCAATCCTGCATTCTTTGTGAGTACAAATTATAATCACCATAAATCGGGATTGGTGCCATTTCGTAATTTTAAAATAAGACCCATAAGGATCATCGGGGTCATTCAGTTGCGTAACTCACAGAATAACTGAACCAACTACACCTATTTGTTTCAATAAGAGGTGGTGGTTTATAATGATAGAGAATTTTATGAAGAACGATGGAGTAATTAAAGAGAATGTCGGGTATCAAGTTAAGTAGATGTTGAAGACTAAGCTAATGGGAGACCATAAATAGTAAAAATAAAAGGCAAAAGAGAAAAACAATTTTTCTTTTATTCTCTATATATATTATATATATAAATTTATTATTATTATGTTACATCGGTCGTAATATTATAATAATATACAATACGAGTATATAGTACTGTGTAAGCAGTGAACACTTATATATAAAGTGTTAACTACAGTATCAATTAATTTAATAACAAAAAAATTGTATGAAGTTATTTATTATTTATTTTAATAAAATAGTTAATAATTATCATTAATTAATTATCAGGAACACCTAGTACGCCTTCAGAAGGTAAGGCTACAATTAGGAATTATTTTATATGATAATTTAATGTTATTGTATTTTACAAAAAGCATAGTTTCAAATAACCAGTGCTTGAAGAAATAAATTATTTTGTTTAACATTAAAATTTTATAACAATTTAAACTTTATTGCCTTTTATTGATTTATTATTGTTACTTTATATTGTATTTAACATCACAGAACTATAATTTTTACGTTATATACTATCTCTAATAACACAAAAACTAATCGCTATTATATTCTCTTTCAATTGTATAATATATTTCTATAAACCAAAATTTTGTTTTGCATTTCGTTTAAGTTTTCGATTATAGACTTTGAGCAAAAAAAAGGATGTATATTGTATTGGTTTTAATATGATGAGTTCTATTTAAGTTTTTTATATTATATGTTTTTTTTTTTTGTAAAATATTGTTGGTAGAAAGTGTTGAGCAGGAGTTTGGAGTTCAGAGCTGTTATTTTTATTGATATTATACTTTAACCGAACTTTCATTGCAACAAATGCTATAAAATTTAAAATAATAATAATAATACACTAAATTGTCTGAGGACTGAATGAATGATCAACTAAGTTTCATTATCCCAATTGTATATACTATATGGGTATTGATACAGGTAGATATTTGGAAATACATTAATTTACCAAATCATTTATAGCATTATAGAATTGTGATCTAGAATAGATTTTGTTGGATCAACAATTGTAATTGTTAATAACTATTTTTATCGTTAAGAAATATTAGGATATACTCTTTTAAATAACATTATTCATTTTTTTTTTAAATTTTAAATGGTAATATTAAAACATACCTATTATCATAATAAAAGTGCAATTGCGGCTGAAATTTTAATTCAACCAATGTGGGTTCAGTGTGTTTAAATCGCTCAGTAAATATACCTTTGGGTCTTTTCTTGCCAGCTTCAGTTTGATGGTATCTGCATCAATTATGGATTTTTCTCAGTAGAGACAGTATTTAAAGACGGTAATTATGGGGAATGTTGACTATAGTCTGGACTCATGGTTTTAATTATGTATCTGTACAGCCTCTAGAATCTTGACCTTATAATTTTCAAGTATAAACAACGATTCCTTTCTCGGTGTTTTAATAGTTGAACAATATATTTAGTAACTAATTGTTGATAAAATATTTATAACAATAAGGGAGGATTTATTTATAATTACTATTGTCAACTTATATATAAATTAGAATTAATGGTTTATTTTGCATTGGTTCTAATATTAAATTATTACATACTCGGTAGTACCTATCACATTTTATCTGCAATATCAGTAGTACACACTCAAGTGATGATTAAATTGCGACGTTAGTATTACGGTTAATTTATATACAGGTGTTGCATATTTTTATTGCACTAGAGCCTACTAGTTGTTTTGTTACAATAAATATATGTAAGTTGGCAAATACACTTGGCGTGTGTCTAGAGGATTTAAATATTGAAAAATATTTTATATGAACGAAATACTGTGGAAAATAATTTTTGTAGACATTTTTTTCACTGGAAGTTTTATAAAATGGAAATTATTTGCGATTTAAAATAAACAAAATGGAATTATTTTAATGAAATTCTTTTTATTGCAGTTAAATTGAATAGAAATAATTTATCACGGACAACAGTTTTTGTAATTGAAAATATTTTCAATGGATATTTATATTATATACAGTCAATCATTTTCTATGAAGTATTAAGTAGACAATTTATCGTTCATGATAGAATATGATGACGTTGCACAAATCAACACTGACGTAAGAATTAAACTAAAAGCTAGACAAAAATGTAAGTCCCTGGACTGTTTTTCTCTTTCCTTAGCCAGCCTGTACACTTCTTTTTCCCCTTCTTTAGTTCCTAACCTCTCATACAACTCATCATATTTCTCTAATTTAGCTTTACTCACTGCTGCTTTAGATAAACTTTTATACTCTACCCATTCCTCCCTCTCTCTGTTTTTCTGCCATTTCTTAAACTGTATTTTTTTCTTTGATATTATCTCCTGTACTTCTTCTGCCCACCACCATGTTTGCTTATCCTGTGGCATATTACCTCTACTCACGCCAACGACTTCCTTAGCAACTTTCTTAACACCCTCTGCTACCTTTTCCCACATTTCGTTTATATTTCCTTCCATGTTCCACATCCCTGTCCCAATTACTACACCATATCCTAATATGGAACGGACGAAAACACAAAAAAGTGTACGGAGACAGGCAGTGGACCTAAATATTTTCGTATTGCGTGTGATTATGCCCTCTGTTAATGATCACGTTAATATGATGTTCGAAATTCAAGTTAGGAGAATAGTAGATGTCTAGGTCTTTAAAGATAAAGATGCGGTAAAGAAGGGCACCATTAGAAATTAGTAGTTTAAAAAAATGGGGTGGGTCGTTATAAAAACTCAAAAATGAACGTGACCGCGTAAATAAATCACTGGGAAGTTTCGCAATTTATTATAATAATACACAATCTGTGTGAAAGATTCGTAACACTTTTGGATATTTGGATATTATACTAAAAAGTGTTGATATGTGTAATATGATAGAGAGAAGGAAAATCCCGTTGTCGTAAAACAAATAGCTTCCTCGGCCTTCATTCGGGATCTAAAATAGGAATTTTTTATTATATTCCGTTGTGTCAAAACCTGATTCGCGTAATACCCGCCGAAACGTTGTACGCGCCTACAGGGATAAATTCTACGAAAGGTTGGAATTTAAATAATAAATGATTTGGCACGGGGGAAAAATTTCAGAGAACCGTTGTTTCCTGTGTGGCAGACTGAAAGGGATCGCGAAAGGCAGAGGAGAGACCGAGACGAGCGTAAGAAAATGAAAGTTTATGATGTATAGGATTTTCCGGACAAGTTAATAGTCGGTATCACGGTGTGCTGGCGCTCGCAGAGGCCGGGTGACGTGAGGCGGAAGTTTGACTTTTCGAGCTTGCATAATATTATTTTGCTGCCGTTTTCTCACGGGAAAAAAATATTTAAAACGCTTTTTTTTTTAAATCTAGTCAAAAGTAAGCCCAACGGACACTATAATATAGTACTCTTGGACCTTGGTGGATGTATTGAAATTAAAAACAATGATGAATAATTTCTTTCATTAACACTACTCGTGAACGTTTCGTATATCTCGGTGTATACAACGCTACGTAATTATACTACTGCTAATTATAAATGATAAAATATTTAGTATGTTTAACATTAAGAACGTAAGAACGAAAACATTGACTGTACAATAATATTAGAGTAAACACTTAGATGTACACGATTAAACTATTATATTGAATTTTCGAACCTTAAAACAAATTCTTACTTATTTTTATGACGTACAAAATATAATAATATATATAAATCGAAAAAATCCATGATTTTTTTAAAGATAACAAAAACAGTAAAATAGTATCACACGTTAAGAGGATGCCAAATCAACCATTTAAAATGTTAAAATACATTTTAAAAGTTTAGAAATAGTGCCATATCCGCATCACATTCTATTGTTTTATAATAAAGATATTTGTTCAAATAGAAGTTTGTGTTAAACATATAAAAAAGCAATGGTTTTAGAGGTAATATATACCTGTTATAAAATATGTAATGGGAACGACTTCATCGGTATTTCGCAATAATTTAAATTATATTGCTTTAATTAATATTGCTGTGCGTGTACAAAACATCTTACTTTTTACTTTTTTTAATTATATTAACTATTTATTAATAGTAATTAATATTTAGCAAAACGCTGATGAGATCGTCTTAAAAATATTATTCTTTATATATTTTAAAATACTTGTTTTTACTTTTTAAGATCACTTTAAATCGTCATTTACTACTGAAAACTATTGGTGTGGCTTTTTTTTTAATATGGCACAAAAATAAATAAAATTTCGGTTTATATCCGAAAATAACAAATTTTTTCGAAAGACTTTAATTGGTTATAAAATAAAAACTGAAACCAATGATTTCAAGATTTTTCAAATATAGGTATTAGTTAAAATAACGTATGAACAAATTTTTATTCTATTTTCAGATCATAAAATCTAAAATTTTCACTTTAAAAAACTTTAAAATCTATAATTACTCTAAGTACCTATAAATAGCACAAAAAAAATTTCAAACATATTTTAATTTAAATCAAAAGTTTAGTTTTCATTTTTTTAACTACGAGGAAATAATCATAATCGACTTTGATAAAAATGTATTTTTCGTAGTTTTTTCTTATGCATAAAAAACTATTAAGAAAATCGAAAAATAATCTCTCTAAAGTAACAATTAGATTCAATTTTTTACCGTAAAATGGGACACATTTAGAGCACTTCTATGAACTTGAGTATGAAGATAAAAATAAATCTGTTCAGATAAAAGTAGTGAGTGGAAGTTCATTATCCTTATGGTCTTATAGTGTAGTATAGTAATGTAGTATTATTATTATTTTAGTTTTGAAAGCAAAGATAAATCATAAAGATAAAATAAATAAATATTGAAGTTCCGTATAATATTTAATGTTTATTTCTTATAAATAAAAATTGTTTGTTTTTATTTTTGTTAGTTTTGGTATATATATTGAATAAATTCTGTATAGTTTATTGGCTTAATAAAATCTTACTAATATTGATAAAAAAAATACTGATTAACATTAAATTAATATTAAATTTTTGTCTCTATACAGCTGAAAAACATTTTATTCGATAAACAATTCATTGTCAATTTGTAATTCATTAACACAATTAATTTGTAATTGTGATTTTGAGATTATTAGGTTCTATAAGGGGGTAATTATGGATTTTAATACCGGAAACGTATATACGTTGTTATATAAGTACTTTATTTCTGAAAAATCACAAAAATGGTAAAAAAATTTTTTTATAGTTTTAAACTTTTAAATTCTGCATAAAATATCTCGCGTAATTTAAAAAAAAAATGAATATAAAATCTTGGAATACATTTTATGTTATTAATTTTTATAAAAAAAAATGTTTCATTATAATAATATTATATAGTACACCGATACTCTGCTTGCAATCGTATTATTGATAAAAATAATTCGAGATATCAAATTCAATATACTCGTATATAATATGATATATACATCACCAAGATTATATGTTACTTCTACCGGATTTTTACGAGTATATTTTCTCTTTTCTGCAGAGTGATCGATATCGAAATGAACTGCAGCTCTCTAAAGTACCTGTATATACCGATTATATTATATTGAACGCATATCATTTTTCTATATCTGAAAGTGTCAACTCAATTTCTAACTTTTCATTAAAATTTAAAAAAAAAAAAAACGAAAATAAACAAAACAAAATACTGCATCATTGTAAAAAAAAAAAAAAAATACAAGATCAAAAAAGTAATATATATACTTTTTTTTAAACGGCCAAAAGTACATTATTGAAAATTGGGTTGAATTATTGAGGGAAACTATTATAAATTATTGGAGAACTAAGACTATATACTTATATAATTTCAACCTAAAAAAATTTTTCTCACTGCGATCCATATAAATGTTTTCCAACTTAAATATTGATGTATAATATAATATATAATTAAACATAAATATAATAATCAGATCATAAAATTTTGAAAAAATAAATAAATAAATTATTATAGATTATAAATTATAAAAATAAACATTTACTATTTGAAACTTTAATTTTGAAATTTAATGAAAAATTAAATAGTAAAATAACATTGTATATAATAGGTACGTATATTATATATATATTTCAGCTACCTGTTTATTGTTAGATTATTCGTCTCCTAAATAGGTTTCATATATAGGGAGACATTTTATTTAATTTTCCCATACATAACATTGAAAATAGTTTTATTGATAAGTCTTTCAGCTATATTTATACTTATATTTATTTTCATTGCAGTTACCTATATTTAATAGAACCTGAGTATGTCCTGAACTTAGATCCCTAATAAATCATTGCGGTTTGTCACATCGATAATGGATATAGAATTATTTGCAGATTCAGAGTCATTGTTCTAAACAAAACGGATTCATTAACGTTTTCATGTTTAATCGATAAATCAAAACAAAAATGGTATGGGTTTGTGAAAACCAGACATTTATTTATTTATTTTTTTTTTTTTGTAAACGAAATGTACTTCCGTCTCTTAGCAAAAGTATCCATATAATTTTTCAATCCATTTTTGAAGGGGATTGTGAAACTCGTGAGGAGGCTAAGCCCCCTCAAGTTCCCCCGATTTTCGCAATTTAATATATATATATACATTATACATACACACACACGTGGGTACATGGCTCTATTCATTGTCTACCTAAGTGTAAGACGCTATAATATATAGAGATGACAGTTAATCTCGTCTCGATTTATCTTCTTGTGGTAGGCTTAAAAGATCGGTTTTGATCCGAAAAACATTCGGATCACGTGCATGTTATATATATATAAGTAAAAGGATGTGTTCGGCGAGAGCAGTTGGTCGACGACGACGGAGTCGGTGGAAGCGTATATGCACGCAGAGACGAAACCAAAAACGGGATGAACCCGAGAGGGGAGCGCGTGAGGGGGCGAACGAAAGAGGGTGGTGGTGGTTTTTTGGGGGGAGGGGTAGGTAGGGAGGGGGGAATTTCTCGCTTTTCCAGGGGCTGGCCCGCGCGGCGTATACGTATACCGTCGCAGTCGCCGACCACGTCCCCGTCACGGCGGTTCTCTCTGCTCAAACGCACCCGCGCGCGTTTTCCGGCATATTATCATCATTGCCGTTGTAATACAGCCCAGTCTGCCCGCGGTCGCCCGCCCGTCAACGCGTCGTTCTCCGTTCTCCGCACGTCTGTCCACTCCGCGACCGTCTGTCCGATCGGTATTGTACGCGTTACATTGAATATATTATATTTCTACTGATTTATTGTTACCGCATTTTTTTTTCTCTCCAACCCCCCCACCCCCCCCACCCACCCCCCACGCCCGTGCCCAAGCCCATCCGTCTCTCGTGCCCAAAGTCCCGCCGTTCGTCCGGTGTCACCGTCGTCGTCGTCCGACCGGAAACATCGACGGCCTTGCACAAAAAAAAATCAACGAAACAGTAAGTGTAAACGACAGAATAATATATATCTCTACAATTACGGGACGAGCCCAAAAGACACGAGAACAGTTAGCGATTATTTGTTAACTATTAAAACTGAACTAAGACTAAACTAGAAAAAAAAAAAAAAAAAATACCAGCTGAAAGTCACTGAAAACTGGATTTTTAAGTAAGAAAATATGCCCGTGGTTTGCGGAGAGCATGGAATTTGAAAGGGGACCGAAGAACGAGTGAAGCGGGAGGGAACTTTGAAGGTCATTTGTGATTCAATATCCGTTTTGCCTGTGAGGATATTTGGGAGAAAAAATATATTGTATGCTTGTCTGTGGATGGAGAAACTAGAGAGACGAGGGAGATCTTGGACTGGATTATAGTCATGGAGAGGATGATGGATGTTGAGTATCACAGCAAGCGTACGTAAGAAGCGTCTCTGGAAAATTTTAAGCATGGCACTTGCATAGGCAGTAGGAGAATCTACGATGATGCATCCATATTCCAGGATAGGATGCATAAGTGCACAGTATAGTTACTTGAGGGAATGCGTCAACTAGAAAATGTGTAAGGTTCAAAGAATGAAACCCAAAAGTTAGAAAGTCTGAAACATATTAATTGGATGTGCTTAAGGTGTGAGAATTACATTTATATGATATCAACGGCGGCTTTGAGGAGGGCCCATGGAGCCCTCCTCCCAAATTTATAAATTTATAATTTTTTTGGTATAATATACAATATTTTACAATTATCATACTAAAGTACTTTTGATAATTATAGGGTTATCTATGGTATCTAATAAGTCAAAAAGAGGTCAACAACTCAATTTTGTCCCTTCTCAAAAAAAAAAAAAAAAAAATTAAATACCAGAGCTGCCACTGAAATACACATATTATATGTACATTATGTACATATTTAATTATATCTACAAAAAAAATAATATATATATATATATATATAAATAACGCTCGTCAGTAGGGGCTGGAAACGCTTCGCTTGTCGTGGGTAGGATAAAACTGGTATATTGAATTAGAAAACAATACGATAAATTTGTTTTTTCCCCGATAAAAACGATTCTAAACGGAACTCGGAGTGATATAATATACCTCGTGGCGTGGTGCTCCTATACATATATCAACATTACAGATGAAAATTTGAAAACGTTTTAACGTCACCGACACCTACGTATTATATTATATTATTTCGGTATAGATTATATAGGTACCCGTTGTCCAAATAAACATTCCATTTCAGCCAGACATGTACACACTTTTATTAAATTAACGCAAAAATCGCACTCTATGATGGTATAGCCAAAAATTAATAAATTAAAATATAAACCGCATAATAATATTGGCCAATTATTTCAATCGCTTGAATCTAAAATGTCAGTCATACACCGTATATAGTATATAGTTTGTAGGTATGTATATAGTATACGCATATGCCTATATGTGTACAGATTATAGTGTATGACTACATACACAGTATAAAAAGAAGTTTTTCTTCTTCCCTAAAGAAATTACTGGTAAAATCGATTCTATGTATTGCGTACCATATTGGGAGCCGATATCCCATGAATATCATACCACCATTAAAACTCCTTTTCTACTCATTCTGGTCAAAATAATCCTTATACAAAAAAAAAATAATCATCATTGTGAAATCAATAACTTCCTCGTTACGCTCAAAATCTAAAATAACATTTATTCCCCTCAAAATTTATAATTAATTTGAAATGTATAGCTATTGTGAGTTTGATATTATTGTAGCGGCCGTATACCACTAACTATGAAAATGATTATTTATATAATATAATACCTATACATAATTAAACTACTTGCCAATAATACGATTTTAGTTGATAATAATGGAAACGTTATATAAGTGCAACTAAAAAGCGGATTGGGACTTGATAGAACTAAGTTCAAACCAAATTCTTTTAAGATTAAACCACGATTTTAACTTCGTTTTATGAACTAAAATTTTCAAAAGGTTCAAATTATTATTTAGATTTCTATGTAAAAATGCCAGTAAAGGGATGGTAGCGAATTTCACTCTTCCGATATTAATAGAATACATTTACTAGTCAGTAAAGTGGCCACAAATTAGCAACCAATAAGATATCATATTACCATTGATGATAAATCTTTTATTTATTAGCTAAGTTTTTAAGATTAAAGTTGTTTAAATCAACGTTTCAGCTGAGAACGAAAATTAAAAAGTGACCATTAGAGGGAGGGCATTGTCCAAACATTCCCTAATCGTAAAATCAAAAAATTTAGGAAAATACTTCTAAAAATTACACTTATAATGATACGATATCAAAAGATACACTAAAAATGTTAAAAACTTAAAAAAAAAATGCAAATTAGTACTTGTGTATTTGTATGTACAGATAATCGGCAGAAACACATTTACAGCTAGAAAAGCAATTGATGGGAACACAACCCTAATAGCCCACTTCCTAGCTATTATTCTGCATTTAGTGGAAGTGTCAAATTCAAAAGTATAATATTTTCAATATAAATTATCCAGAGCAAAATTCTAAAGAGTTGTATTATAAATAGATAATAATTATTAATATATCTGTAACCGCATGATAACTTTATATGTTATATTTAATGAGTTTTTGTTATAACCATTAGTTTTCTTTTATGCTAAAGAAAAATACTGAGAAAATAAAAAAATTCTTACTTAAAAATATCACCTAGAACGCTTTTGCTATCAAATGATAGTTTTAACTCAAATTCTTATACTAGGCTTTTATCCAAAACGTTATAAGAAAATATATATATATATATATATATATATCGTTTTAAAAATTAAAGATTCGTAATTTTGGTCAGAATCTGAATTGTGATAACAAATTTTTTGTTATTCGTTATATCCATTCATTATTACATATTGTTATGAATAGTACGAGAATAGAAACGTATTTTTATACGTGGATATGTAATTTTATTATACGTAATTAATTATAATATTTGGCCATGAATTGTATTATATAATAATATGATTTTTAACCGTAATTAATATTCATAACTTATTTGTCTTAATTCCAATAGAACTTTAAAATAAAAGCATACATATGTTTTATACATATAATCATTGGCAATATATAATTATATTATTAACCTAACCTAATGACTCATAAACCTTTGAAACAAATCTAAGGCTTTATACCCCTCCCTCCTCACAAATTGAAATATCTAGTTACTCTTTTGAACGTAATATAAATACAAACGCTAATATTTACTATTGACCACCAGCTTAAAATTCGAGTTTCAAATTTAAATTTTTATTCGAAATTCGGTATATTATATTATTATTTATTATTTAGTATAATATATACTCGTACACTAGACTCTAACATATCATTAAAAAATTTCAAAAGCTTCTACCAAAGTGAAAGACTGATTTAAAATATCCTAATTTCTCTAAACTCTATTTTGGTGTTGAGTTACTTGTAGAATTATAGAATTATTTATATATACTACTGTAGTAGTTGTTTAACACTGAAGATAAGAACATTGTTTTCTAAATACGTATTTGTTAATTAAAAATAAATTATTTTGTAGAAACTGGGTATTTATTTATATATTTCTCTAAACTCGTTATTTTATTTATCGAACCAACTTAAAATACACATATTAAATATGTTAATATTAAAAATTTTATATGGTACACTATAAAAAATAATATTAAAATTTCAGTCTTAAGTCTAAAATCTTCTGGCCTAAAATTCCTCCTACATAACCGATAAATGATTAAAAATCACTAATATTGTCTTCCAACTGGCAAGAGAACTTTAAACTTAATATTGAAACTTTTATATGACATTTTGTAGTATTTTGTGGATGTGCAGTGTACTATATTTAAGTTGGTCAGATTTATAGAATAGTGGATCGGGAATTTTCAGGTTGGGCGATTGAATCAGTAAATTAGATTTACTCTTTCATAATTTAATGAGTTTTCGCAAAAGCCAAAACAATACAAAAAGAGTTGTGGGTTTCTATAGCGTAGAACATTTCGAGTCGTTACTCGGAAATCTGAATATTTCCATCGATCTACTTTTAAATTCTTAAATAATTAAATAGTTCCTAATCCACCCTATTTGATTAAAAGTATTTAACCCACATTTTTATTTTAAAAAAAAATGTAACTGAACATGTTAAGAGTTCTCATCATGCACTAAATAATAGTTTTAAATATGAAATATTTGAAAAATTATTATTTATAAAAAGGCCCTTATTTAAATTCTAAACATAGTATGAAATGTATTATTGGTTAATAGTTTTACAATGACGTTAGTTTTTAATACTAAATATATTTTTATTAGTCCTATAGTGAGAATACTTTTCAATGTATTCCCTGGAATTCTCTCAAACGCAAAGAAAAACTAATAAAGAAATTGGCCATAATTTTTTTATAAAAATCATAAAAATGTTTATTTTTTTTTTATCCATTAAAAAATATTTAAAAAATTTTTAGTTATTATAATTAATAATTATTATTGTATACTTGTTTTAATTGGCATAAATTAAATTTATTACGACATTTTTATCAAAATAATTGAATTAATTTTAAATCGACATAATATAATATATTTAAGTTAATATTTTAACACTACCACTATCACGAATACTTCTTAGTATTGGCCCGATATACCTACTTAACGATAAAAATATAACAGGAAAAATTCGTAAAACAGAATATGGTAGAGTTTTAAATAAAACATAATAATGTTTACCTTTTTTATAACGTTATAAACACAAAAATTAATGAGGTAGGTAGCAAAATATTAAATCATCACGAGCCATGGCATTAAATAATATAAAAACATTTTTATTCAAACTCCGCAGATTACCTAGGTATAGTAATAAATCTGCACTGATAATAGTTAATGATTTATCTACTATGACATAATGATACTTATACAGTTGTTTTGACATGGGGCATACACAACAAAGGATTTTAGGGATTAATACCCTCTCCGTAAATAAGGAAAAATAAAATAAATTATAACCTAACTTGAGATTTAAATTATTACACAATGTTCAGAGATTAGAAACCAAATGTCTATTATTTACTTATGCCTATATTATTATTTTCAATTTACTATGTTAAAATAAATAAATAATAAGAATACATAAATTTTAAATATTATAATATATATTAAGTACATTAAATATATGTAAGTATATACTATTATATATGATATAGATATAGGTAGGAACATTTTTTTGGAAAATTATATTATCTGTTTTTAGAAATTTACTAAACAATTTGTTATACAGACTATATTTAAATTATATTTATAAATATCTAATAATAATAATAATAATAATAATATACGGTATAATTCATTTATATAAATATATAATTTAACATTTTTCAAAAAAAAAGTAGATAAAATACTCCCTGAAAATTTTTCCTGAGGGTCATTGGAATTATATTTATATACAATCACAGGAGATAATTAAATATTTTTAGGTATATTTGTATGTTTCATGAACTTGGCTTGGCCCACCCATGAAGCGATACAGAGTTTAGTACCAATACCAACATTTCGCAAGTAATTTACAAGAATTTGCAATTCCATTCCTGAAATTTGCAAAAACTTCTTTCCAGAGAAACATCAAAAATATCTTACAATGTCCATTTAAATGTCTAAACTTGAACTACCCAAGTTTCACTATAAGCTTGAATATGATATTAAAATATTCCTTGTAATTTGCAAAAATTTGAAAGTCCACTCCCGAAATTTGCAAATAACTTATTCCCGGAAAACTTTTGAAAAAATTGGGGCTGCAACTTCATACACCCCAACCAAGTTTCGCAATAAACTTAAAAGTTATATAATAATATTTTTCGTAATTTTTAATCATTTGTAGGTCCACTCATGAAATTTGAAATTAACTGGCACAATGGTCTTTGAAGTCCTGAACTCGGCCAGTTCATGTTTAGCTATATGGTCGAAAACAATATTAAAATAGTTCTCGTAATTTACAAGAATTTTCTAATAAGTATTAAATAGATAAATTAATCTTGTGTTGGATATTTTGCTTACCTTCAATGTGTGCTTATATGCAGATTGTATATTTCAATAAAACTCTTCTAAAAAACTTAAAAATACCACGATAGAATGTGGAGTGTAGGTAAATATATAATACATTTATAATGGTATTCAAATTGTCGATAATCTAATAAAATATTGATGTATAATTTATTATACGTTTTTCATCTACTGCTTACACTTTAAACGAAAATAACACTGTTATTTCACTTATATATATTTATTTTTTTTAACGTAATCCTAGATATATATATATATATATTATTTATATATTGGAGCTGTAACAGAGATTTATTTTGTATTCTGCACAAATTGTTCCATAGGAGATTGTCAATTTTAGTTTATATATCGTTATCAGTTATGTGATGTAAAATGGTAAGGATAGGTACATAATATAGTATCATAATATTATAATATTTGCATTTTATATAAACATAGATCAATGATAAACTCTAAGAAAAGCAAGATTTAATCTTCTATACATAAATGTGGCGTGTTTAATGTCTACACGGGTTGCATTCGCATAATAATATAATACTGTTAATGGCTGATAAACTATAGGTAACTCTATATAATTAATTATTATTCGTCATATATCAATATTACTGTTATAAAAAGAAAAATATACATGTAGTCATTATATATTATTTTATTAATATATAATGTACAAATTACAACAAAATGATAATATAATAAATATGGCAGACAATTTTTGTACAATATTTCCAATTTTTTTTTAGGTATTAAGCTCATCGGCTTTCCTATACATATTATAGCTTATTAACGTATGGTTAATTCCTATATTAAGGCCTATGACTAATGGTACAACTAACTCTAAAACCTCCTAGGGGGGGGAGGCTATACCCATAATATTGTCTTCAAAAACCTAAACTAGCAAAAAAAAAAAAATAGTCGTTGAATAACCTTCCCTAAAATCAACTTTCAAATCAAAACAATTTTATTTTTGGGGGAAGGCAATAAATAATTTGAGTTGGAGAGAGGCTAAGTCCCAAATTCCCCCCCCCCCCGTAGTTATGCCTATGAAAAATGTAAGAGGCTTGTGAACCGGGTCAGAGATCTAAAAGTAAAACCCTTAAACATGTTGGGAACCGGAAATCATATTCAATATTTTCAAAAAACTAAATTCAGGGGTTTTATTTTGAAAAAATGTAAAACTTTCAAGATTTAACATTAATATTATATTTCCGATATATGTTATTTAAAATTTCCTATCAATAATGACCTTATTATTATGTTAAGTGGGAAGAAAACCTACTATTCTGGAGCGGAAAAATATCTTTGTGATTTGAAAATTTTGAATAGTCTGAAATAAGCCCACCATGTTGTAAATGTAGCTCAGTGTAGTTTTGTGACAATATTCGGATTTATAATGTTAAGTATTATGCTTACACTGTTCGTTAGGAACTGCGTGAATATATTATTTAATGATATTATTATCGAGTTATTTACAATCAATTAAATTAGGTATAAAATATTTCTGATAGTGTATTATTATTTTATACCATGTTGTATAGTTCTAGCTTCACTATCGCACACTGCAGTAACATCAAGAGCAACACATACAACATGGTGCACCTATTTTTTTGCGTGGCCATAAAAACGTGTATAATAATATATTATCAATGTTAATTTTTATTTAATTTATTCTATAGTATACTGTTGTCATTTGTCAAACTTGGGTTTTTTTCGAAAAAAAAAAATTAAAATTCTGACGTGATCAGCATATAGCGTGCACTTCAATATAATTCGATAACAATAATAAAATTGCTAAAATAATAATCCGTCGTAAAATGTCTTATGATTTCGATATATAAACAGAAAAACGATTTGGACCCTCGATAATTTTTTTTCTTACGTAGGTATAATTAATATTCACACTCCCGTTAATATTTGGATAATTGTATACAAGGTATAACTCTAAATAAAAATGAATATATATTATAAAAAATAACAGCATATATATTATAAACCATAATATGTGCCAAATCTACTCAAAATAGAATTATTTATAACAATTATTTTCGATCGTAAGTCATCATCCGGTAATACAATTTAAAAACCTAATGATGACTTACGGTCGAAACTAGTTGTACTAATAATAATTTTTCAATACTCTCCGCACACATTCTTTTTATGTATTATTTTTTATAGTATATATAATATATATATATATATATACATTTATTTATTTTCATAACAGTATTAAGTTGTTTGAATCAATTAATATTTTTAATTTTAAATATATTTCACAACTAAATGCCTACACATACGAATATACAGTATTATCACTACGATTTTTTCCCATGGACCGATATAGTGTATACTATTACGAGTATATATAGTATTAATAAGGTAGATAGAGTTTTTTAACAATATACAAGTAAATATTATATATGTACGAGGTTCGTTAATTATTATAATCGATGTGTTTATCGGGTAATCATAATTGGGACGTTGTCGCCCCGACGATAATGTTTTCGAAGGAACGTGAATATAGGCGTGGGTCGATTGGCTTAACGAGGTTTTATGAAATATCGACGAAATACTACGACTATGCTACTACTATAATAATAATAATAATAATAATAATATAATCTTATACACACTCGAGTCCCGTCATCCTAAATATGCAAATGAAATCCCAGTTTCGTAATGTTTAACCCTTTACGTTTTAAACCCTGGGTCATGGTTAATATTACGTGTATCTCGCGGTGGGCGTTTAAACGTATGTAATTAAACACCTATACGAAGGTACATATTATATACTTAAACCGCAGACCGAATCCCGATTAAATATAATATATTAATTATAGTTATGTGTCACGAGGGAAGCAAAAACCTAACAAACGATCCGAGTCGGACATCTGCGAAACCGAGGTTATACATGTTATTTTTATACTATTTTTAATAAAGACAATTGCAATATTTACCGACAGAGATTAAGGCAAAATCGTTTAGGCTATAGCTATGCGATTAAGTGTAGAGTTGTTATAAAATAAAGCAGTGTAGTAAATTGCATTGTTAATATAACAATATATTATCAGATTGTCAATAGCCAGTAGGTACACGATCCGAATACAAAAAATTTCAACTACGAGCTTCAGGGTGTATGTAGATACAAGTCCGAAATGTATTAATATTATAATATATTAATAAGTATTCCGCCTTGTGTTTTATTTTTTAAACATTTTTATAATATAGATAACCTAAGTTTGGAAACGTTTATATAACAATTTTTACGTTTCACGTTTATCAACAAACAAAATATTTAAAAAAAATACATATTGACAACCGGAAAACTTTGTGAAAATACAATAGGTAATAAATATAGAATTACAAAATTACTTATTAGTTATTACGAATATTTATGATTAAAAAAACTAAGTAATGTTAAAATCTATTTATCGTTAAGCGATTTAACATATATATATAAATTAAATTACGTTTAAATTTACTTAGCATTATGTACTAGTAAAAACATAAAGTAACGTTTAAAATAATTCAACGTTAAACACAAAAATTAAGAAAAGTTTGAATAATTTAATTACTTTAACATAGTATACACAAAAATTATGCGATGTTTAAATTTGTTTAACGTTATATGCAAAAAATTGAGATCACGTTTTAATATTGTCTTTTCGTTTGACAATGACACAAAATTTTTTTTTTCAAGCCCCCTAAAAAACTAATGAAGTTATTTAACTTGATTTAAAACACGATTATTATTATTGAAAGGATTTTAATCTTTTGATTGTCCTGAAAAATTAAAAACGGGGATCGTTTTGGCTCTCGGATACCGGTAAAAATTCACTATATACAAGTAATATGACATTATTGTACAAGTACACTGTACAACATAAACATTTACGAGTCACAACACAATAACACAATAATATTATTGTTTCAAAATTATTTTGTTTGCCGTTTTGACACTTTATTCAGTAAACAAATCTGTATTAATACATTATAATATTACTAAATCACATGTATACACGCCTTTACATTATTATTGCATAGGGTTTGTTAGGATTTCGTGACCTTATTTGGTGCTTTCATATATACCTATCTTTTTTTTCTCTCATATAATGACTAATACTCTAACTCAACCTAATAATACGTGTGTGTGGGTATATATATATATATATATATATATATATATATATATATATATAATGTTCATTTGACCTTATACATAAAACTTTAGCGTTATTTTCATTTTCGAATCGTTTTGTCCGTCTGCTGTATTGATTTTACCAATACAGTTTTCAATTAGATAAACACTAATAAAAACAAAAAAAACCGATAGAAAACTACTACGAAAAATTCAATAACATAGTATTATTACGAAATCTATAAGAAATACCCAATATTTTCTATAAATAATATCTATACCTTATAAATACATCTAACTGTATCTTAAATTAAAAAATAGTAGTTTCTTTTACTTTTTTATTTTAAATGAAAATCAAATAGCGAAATATTATTTTAATTATACTTAATATTAATATATATATACTTTATAAAATTTTAATAGCTAACGTGATTTTCTATAAAAAAAAAAAATAATAATAATATTGTAATAATTTTTTCTCTACCTATATTTTTATATAATATTATTATAATTATAATGAATACACTATATTTTTTTTATCTAAAATTCATTAAATTACTTTAGTTTAAATACTGCCAATAATATGCAATCTTTAAATCTCAGGTAGGTATATATCTTAAACATCTCCTCATACATTTGTTATAATATAATAGGTATGATTCACGAAGGAGAAAAATAAGTCAAGAGAAATTGATGATATGATTAATGAGAGGGGAATTCAGACAATAAAATAGTGTGTTATCGTAATTGTAAATAAGAAATTACTGTCTCTGAATATATTGATTAACGACAAACATCCCAAAAGGGTTATCTTTTACTTTTGCTTTTAGGACGTCTATAGTTATTTTAAGATATAGGACATGGGTATGTTGTATAATAAATTAAATTTATAATTTACATTTTGGCACAAAACATACGCAAAAATGTCAGAATAAAAACACATAACACAAAAAAATATTAATAATAAAATCAAAATGTATATAAAATTTCATTGCAACGCGTTTTCGATCAAATTAATCAAATACATTAAGATTTTAGTTGAATTTATTAGTTATGTTTTCATGTTAAATAATACTTGAAATGTGTACGTAATTAATATTAAAAATGATATAACAAATGCGATATTTTTATTAATTATTATTGATGGCAAAATTATTTTTGTTCCTAAAATATGTGAGTGGCTGCAGTAAAACAGGATTAAATAAATTAAACTTTCCCTTTAGTTAGATAGAGGCTACAAATTTGGATATTCTCAACTATATATTGTGTTTCCTATTATAATTTAATAAGCTATACCTATATATTGTTATTGTATCAAATTGTACTATCTATAGTAATTCAAAATGATAGTTTTATCGTCATTCATATTGTATGCTATTAATTGTTTCTTTTTTTTCAAGACATGAATGAAACTTTTTTTTTAAATCGATAGTATTTTTCATTCACCATGATTTTAAATATGTATTTTAAAATTACAAAAACAAATAGTTAAAATCTTAGAAACTTAGAACAATTTTAAATCATTTAATAATTTTTTAAATATGTCGTTTTTTTAATTAATATGCTATAGTTCCTGGTTCAATTTTTCCCGACTAATCGAGGAGAGATATTTAGATTTAACTAAAAAACCCTTTCCATGGATGTATTTTTGAGAGGTTGGAGGGCAGAGTCCTTAGTCAGGAGGTTCGCGGGATTTTGAGCTTGGTGTCCAAAGTCTGTAGGCGTATATGGAGCGTTATTCTCGCAAAGCAAGTGTCGCTTGTCGGATCTAGAAGAATAGAGAAAGTACTTATCCTGTATTTCAAAGGTTTTCAAAATCCACATCTTGAGAAAAAAAACAAAATTTATCATTTATATAATTAAAACGACACTTTTCATATGAAATCGCAATGTCAAAAAATATAGTTTTAGATAATAATAAATTATTTAAAATAACTGTAACATTTCAACCATTTGTTTCCATAGTTTTATGTTTAGGTATCTACATATTTGGAATCAAGAATGAAAAGTACTCTTCTTCTTCTTCTTCTCCTTCGCCTTCTCTCCCAACTATTTGGGGTCGGCCACCCTGGTCCTACATTTCCACTTAACTCTATCTCCCGCATCTTCTTCACTTACTCCCACCTTCCTCATATCACTCGCCATTACAT
>JAIPRL010007089.1:0-24807 GCA_025469235.1 Pemphigus obesinymphae
CTAAAATTGATTTATAAAAAAATATATTTGTTGTGATAATATAGTGATTGTTGATAATAGTGATAACTGATAACAATATTTAATTGATAAAAATGTGCACGGATCGGGGTGGTTTTGATCCGCTCGTGTTTAGTGTCCATTCTGATTTAATCTATTCTGTGCTTAAATGATAGCGAGCGAGAGATGAACAATAATTTTACACTGATTGTAAGACTGTAGTCTATATAGGCCATAGAAAATCGTATATAAGAGCTAGCTGGTAAAATCTGTAACTACATGTGATTACACACGAGCCGAATAAAAAAAAAAAAAAAAACCAATTTTATTATTATGTTTTCACTCCGGCACAGAAAAAGTCGAGTGCAGTGCCCAAACCCATACAGTAAAGCATGCCAAACTAGTCATTATATTATTATTATTATTTTTGTATATAATAATTGACGACGGTTTATATCATGTTCCGGGCATATATACCTACATATAATATGCAGTGTGCGCCCGTGTTATATGCGTATATTATATGGAACGTGCAGAGCTAAAATAATATAAATTGACCCCCTCCAAATTCCAATCAGCTTACAGTTATATACTTGTATATATATATATATATTTATATGTATATAAATGTATAATGTATTATTACTATTATAGTTATTATATTACATGTATATTCGTGATACCTACGAGGTGTGACAATAAAATAACGAGACTTTCTAAATATAATCTAAACTATTAACGTTATCTATAAAACGATTATTGAAATATGATTAGAAAAGACTTATCTAAATGTACTATAATCACTGATGAAATCGGTTCATTTTTTTATACGTTAGTAGCCTTGTTATTAGTGCGAGTTCAACCATACTGCCGAAAAATGTTAGACATGAAAATCGAACAACGTGTTAACATTAAATTTCTTGTTAAATTAAAAAAAACTGCCGCGGAATCGTTTCGTATGTTATGTGAAATTTATGGTGAAGAATGTTTATCAAGAGCTCGTGTTTTCGAATGGCACAAGCGGTTTTGTAGTGGAAGAGAGGACGTCGAAAACGATGATCATTCTGGACGTCCTACCACATCCTCAACAAATGAAAATGTTGAAAAAATCAACAAAATTATTCGGCAAGATCGTCGATTAAGTGTTAAAGCTATAGCAGAGATGGTAAATATTGATAGAGAAAGTGTTCGTAAAATTTTAGCTGAAAATTTAAACATGAAAAAAGTGTGTGCTAAAATGGTCCCTAAAAATTTGACGTTTAATCAAAAATTCAATCGCCAAGAAATTTGTTCAGACACCTTAAAAATTATCAATTCAACGTTTTTTAACAGAAAAAAAAAATTTCTGTACTTCAACATCCCCCGTACTCGCCAGACCTTGCTCCTTGTGACTTCTTCTTATTCCCAAAAATTAAAAGTCTATTAAAAGGAACCTATTTTCAAACGGTTGATGACGTAAAAATAAAAACGGCAAAACTTCTAAAAGGGCTGACTGAAATCGATTGGCAACACTGTTTTCAAGAATGGCAGCGACTTATGCAACAGTGTATTGATGCTGAGGGAAGGTACTTTGAAGGGGATAATCATTAAATTATAAAATTTTAAAAATAAATAACTTTTTTTAAAAAGTCTCGTTATTTTATTGTCACACCTCGTATATACATATATAATACATATATATATATATATATATATATATATACAGCTGATAAAATACTTAGGATTATTAAAGTTAGGGTAACTACGACACAATTTCGTAAAGCTGAATTTCAAATTCAGATTTCTTTTAGTAAATGTTTGTTTAAAACATTATAAGATGTTAATATCATTGTGATCTATTAAAATTGATAATAGGATATGTGTATGAAATTAGCCCTCCCCCCAATGTTACCCAATCATTCCAAAACATTTTGTAATCTCATTTTCTTAATTCGTAACCTATTTGTAACCAACATTTTAAAATTTGTAACCTCACCGTTTCAGAGTTATGACCACTTTTATCATGGGGGGGAGGCAGTCCCCAAGTTTATAAAATCTCTCAAAACAATTTGTAACCTTATTTTCTTATTTTGTAATACGCTTTTGTAATTTGTATCCTCATCGTTCTCGACTTAACCGGGATATTTTTTATGTGTGAAATTAGCCTCCCCCCCACTCCAAGTTCATAAAATTGCTTGAAAAATTTGTAATTTTTTAAGCTTAATTTGTGATCTATTTAAAACACACTTTTTATAATTTGTAACTTCACTGTTTTCGAGTTATGAGCAAACTTAACTAGGTAATTAAATTATTATTGGCTTAGCTTAACTTTTAATCGTTAATTTTTAACTGAGTTAGGTAGGTATAAATTAATGTTTTAATTAATTTTTCTAATTATTAGAAAATATTGCAGCTATTTTGTATTTTAATATTCGTACAATGGTAACCCAAATAAGTGCCTAACACTTAATATTAAACAAGTTAGGAGCAAATAACAAATTATTTCCAGCGTTTTTATGAACTTGGAGGAACTAACTATACACATAAAAAAATCGTCATAACTCGAAAACAGTGAGGGTTTTACAAATTAAGCTTAAAAGGTTACAAATTGTTTCGAGCGATTTTATGAACTTGGGGGGCTAACTTCACATTAAGAAAGTGCTTATAACTCATAAATAGTGAGGTTATAAATTCCAAAATGTTAGTTACAAATAGGTTATACATTAAGCAGAATATAAAATTGGTTTGAAGCGAATCGGACGATGTCGGAGAGCTACCTTGATTTTAGCTCTCCATCGAGAAACAGGTTGTACCTCGTAAACTATAAGGTTACAAATAGATTACAAATTAAGAAAATGAGGTAACAAATTATTTTGGAAGGATTGGGTAACATAGCGGGTGGGCCAACTTCAAACATGTTAATAAGATTCCGAATTTGTAATCAAACTATAATCTAAACCATTTTGGAAAATTCTGAATCATTTTAAGTCTTGATTGTTTAATTATTTAACAAAATGTATTGTCATATAATATATTATGTATATTATATGATATACCCATTTTTTAAATTGGAAAAATTGAAGATGGTGTACTAAGAAGGTACTCTCGGGCTTTCAATAAATAGCGTTCCCTCAAACTATGTAACTCGTATATACTGTAAAAATAATTATTAAGATTTCTCTCAAAATATTATTAAATAGTAAAGGGATACGCAAGGGGATGGATCCTTGCGTATCCCACCCACCCCCAAAATTTGAGCACTAGATATAACTATGTATTCTACTGCATGTTTCACTTTTCCCATAACGAATGTCTCAATTATCATACTTATGTATTAATCAATATTCGTTGACTAATTACGTGAATATTAACACTAAAAACATAAAATCATACATAACTCAGTGATAGATTTAAAAGAGGGGCTTTTCGACTATAAAATAAATGGAACTTTTCTAATTTACCAGACCATTCAATTTGTTTGCACTTTTTTTAAACATGTCAGCCTATGAATTTTTCAACTAAAAATAATGATACAATCAGAATTTGATGGCCAGACTATTGGTTCAAATTTTAAACTGCTCACAAAACTCCAAACACCATAAGACTAAATTTATTTTTTGTTATTTTAATTCATTAAAAGACCGCGTTCAGGGTCACTCATTCACTCGCTTCCTCGGACAGTATAAATCGAAAATAATCCTGAAAAATACCACGTCAAGTAGTTAAAGGGTTATGAACGAAATTAATAATATAAGAAATTATTGTGAAATCTCCATAGTTTCAAAATTAATACCAGCAGTTAAATTCTAACAACACATTGTTTTTCGTTAAAATGTTCTAAAATAAATTACGTTAATAAAATACTAAAATAAGTAAATATAGGTATACTCGGTACAAATTTCAAGTCTTTAAAGTTATTACTTTCTTAATAAGATATTACAATTATATTATAAGTTATAAATAAAATCGATTACGCACGTCCATTTTCCATCAAAATAAATAATTTTCCAACATTTAAAAAGTTAGAACAAAAGGGGTCTATTAATTTTCAAGATATTTTAAATAATTAAACTTAGTCAAAATAACGTACGACTAACTTTGTAAATTGTATCACATTTTCATTTTCAGATTTTAAACCTTAAATTTCCAATTTTATTATTTATGGAATCCCAAAATCTATTTAATAATAATAATATAAATACCTAATTTGTAAAATATTTTTTAAAAATATTAATACGTTAATATAGTACTAAGTTCCATTAGATTACATATTTTGGACATTTAAAATTAAGAGGAAATATCCATAATTAGTTTTCATAAAGTTTTTTTTTTTACGTAATTTCCAGTATTTTAACAAAGTAATTTATCAAAAAAATTTTTTATGAATGAAAAAATGTATTTAATATAATATTTCTTTTCAAAAGTGATATTACGATTTATAATAGGAATTGAAATAAAGGTACTCCATAGAATATTTACTTTGATAATATATTAATATATTTAAAAAAAAGGGTACCATAGTAAACCATAAATCCGGGATTCGTTCTTACCCTAACCCACCCTATAACATTAACATTTTTATAAGTATACCTAAAGGTGGGAATCCTCGCTCGTTTAAAATTTAGACGATTTAAATTCATTTACAGAGAGACTAGTAGGTATACGAGTTATATAAGTGCTCCATCGATAAACTATATATTACCTAGTATTTTACTCGTGGACGTAATAATACGAGTATATATTGATCGCAATTTATTACGTGAAAACGTTGTTGTCTCTTGGGAAACACAGCGAGAGCTCTGCTCCATATATACACAAGAAGCCGAGAAATATATAATTATATACGAGATTAAAATATAATTTGTCACGTTTAATTGGAAAATATCGTACTACAGAAGGTATTGAAAAAATATAATATAATAAAATAAAAAATAAACAGTATGAAAAAATACTTATACTAATATTTATTTATATTTTTCTATATATGTATTATTATCACTAGACCCGTTTTTGCGACGAGTTCCTGAAGCACATCAACAGTATTTGCGTCAGCAGAGCCCAGTGTCATCAACAAGTGCACTGCATATAATATACTATAATAATATGTTGGAAATACGTATATCGCTGTCAACGATTTTTTAATTTTTTTAGGATGTAAGGAGGGAGTGAAGTCAAATGGCACTTATTTTACTTCTATTTGCCGATGATATGAAAATCTATCTAAAAATTTATGATACCATAATAGCCATCACATCCTCCAATCAGAATTGAATATTTTCTCTTCTTGGGTACAGTGGCTAGGCTTTACCTTGAATTTAAATAAATGCCGTGTTATAACTTTTTCTAGGCATCGTACTCCTATAGTCAACAATTACTTTCTCGACGGCACTCCTCTTGAATGGGTATTCCTTTTCAAAGATCTCGGATTCCATTTATCTCTCTCCCTGAATTTTGACCACCATATAAATATCACTGTAGGCAAGGCATTCAATATTTTAAGTTTCATTTAACTCAATTTGTCTCCATACACTCTGCTTTACCCGAATTGGCACAACACTCGAAAATGGGGTGATAATGTGGTATCCTTGTTTAGCTAAAGATGAACTAAGGATTGAGCGTATACAAAATAAATTCCTCTCATATTTAGCCTTAATTCTTAATATCAATCATCTACGGCATAACTATACTCGCTCTTATAAAGTATGTTTAACATACCAACTCTCTCCACTCGTCGCAAAGATGATGCTCACCATACTTTATTTCTTCTATTCGCAATTACTCCTTGGATGTTCTTTGCCTCTTTTCAAACATCAGATTAAATGGGTTAAGACTTTAAGGACGTAGAGTGTTTTCAGTTATCCCAAACACACTACATTTAACCATTACAGCGATCTGTTACTGAGCTTGATCCCATCATTGGATTTGATAAGCTTGCACTAGGATAATTTAAACACATAACATTACAGAACTCACTCGGGCCGAAAAATTGAGTACCGCACATGATCATGGAAACGGTTTACAGTTTTATGATTAACGATCCCCGCCACCCACATCTTTGCTATCACAAAAGAGATTACAATGACTGAGCGTCATCATTAATTTGAATTTCTCATTTTTTTGTGTACGTTTATTTTGATAAATCGCAAAACATATGATTCTTTTCGAACAAATTGCTGCGTGACATTCATCTATATCATGGTTAACTAGATATACATACGCTCAATGCCGAAACGTGATTCACGAGACAAAATATTTAAACTGGGAAAGTAAAAAAAAAAGGAGACAAACAAAAAATACCTTCAAAATATACCATTAAATTAACGATATTAATTAATGAAAATTAGAATAAATAACGAAAAATAACAAGGAAGCTGAAAGACATGTTCAGTGAAGAGCTCTTATATGAACATACAGAAAATCTTCTAATATATGGGGTATAATATATATTATACATAGTTGTACACTATATCTCTAATAAAATATTTTTATATGATGAAAAATTACTTGTGTACATATACCTATATATTTCTACATAAGAGCTGATTCTTAATAAAAAAAAAATGTATTTAATTTCGTCAGGAAACTGTATTTGTAATGACCTTAACCCGTTATATAAAATATAGTTTATAAAAATGTATATACCTAAATGTTATACTTAACCTCAGTAACATTTGTCAAATATTTTTAACTAATACTGTCTAAAAACATTATTTCATTTGACTGATTTTAGCCTATTATCCATAAAGATTGACTAATATTGACATTATCCTGCAGTTTTTGACGTTACACATAAAATGTATATTATATTAACAGATGCTTTTCGACTATAGTTCTCGTCTTCGTAATACTACATAAATAAAATGCAATACGTCTGGTTGTATAAATAATTATACATACAGGCGTACATATAGTTGATAAATTTGATTGTATAGACATAAAGTCAACGAATTAACAATGCCACACGTACACAATATAAACATTATACACACACATTCACATGTGGTCGTAGCATACTGCACGCAGTTGTTCAATACATGTTCTTTGTTCCAGGCGTCGCGCGTCGTATCAATCGTCGTTATCGTCAGTGGTGGCGAACGAACCGGTTAGGATTGTGTATATTCGGATTGTGTCGTTCCGACGATGGTAACCAGTCGTGTAATCAGTCAGTGGGGTTGATAACGCATACCTAATAATATACTTGTTCAGTCGACCAATAATACCAAAGTACATCATCGAAGGTTTCCGAACTTATTTACAAAATTATTTATTATTCTATACTTGTTTATATCAGTGGAGCAAACCAGTGTTTTTTTCTATTAGAGGAGAAAGGATAAAATGTATCAAGAGTATATAAATCCTTTCATTATAAAAAGAAAGTTTTTTCGCTTAAGAAAACTACTAGGAAAATTTAAAATGACCTGTGAAGTACGAACTAAAATGAATTTTCTATCGAAAAATTCTTTACCCCAAAACTCCTACATAACTCCTACCTACCCGAAAAAGTGTATACATAATATATGAATAAAAAATACATCATTGTAAAACCAATATCTTTCTCGCCAGTGGTTAAAGTGGAAAATAATTGCAAGAGGGACTAAAGCTAATGCAAAAAAAACCGTCCCTTGAACCATTAAGCTTATTTAAGGGTTAATTTTGGTTTAAAATTTTTTGGACACTAAGAATCTCTTAAATAAGAACAGTAATAAAAATCAAACTGTAATTAAAAATAATACATAACTATTATACAATTATACACATTACATTTTTGGTTTTATCGAAATAGTTTTTTTATAATATAGATCTTACTAAATATATTTATATGTTTCTTCATTAGTTTTTAATCTTTTTGGACAATTAACTTCATTTATTTTTCCTGATTTTAGCCAATTTTTTTATAAATGAATAAGGTTTAAAATTATTGACTGGTAGGCCCATGCAATTTATAAAAGCTAAGGATGATATATGGTCACAATTTAATTTATCAAACTAAATGATCGTTCACATTCTACCGAAGAATTTATCTCCGAAGTTTACTTAAACATTTAGTAAACTTAAAGTTTTCTTTCCGAGTTTACTTAAACCGAATGGTTTAAGTTTTTACTGCAGTCATAAGAGGTTTAATATTAGTATTTAATAAAGAATCTGAATCTTTATATTCACGAAAATAGTGTACTAACACTAGCTTGTTCCATCTACTTTAAACACTTTTGATAAACGTCGTATAGGTACCTACGTGTATCACCATAGATACTGAATATCACAGTTATCCTACCAGTTATTTAGAGAAAGCATATCTAAATTCATTAACAAATTATTAAATATTTAATATTAAGTATGATACTTTAGTCGATTGTATAGGTATTATGAGAAGTTTTTGTTTTAAATTATTAGCTAAACTTGTAAAAAAATGTACCTACATTAATTTTAATCACAGCACTTTTATGTTCAAGTATAATACTTTTAAACTATTTTGTTTTACATGCATTATGTACTTCCACAGACCTTACTCCATTTGTATTAGACATATAATTTAAAATTCTAATTTTTCGTTCAATAGATTTATGAGCATTTACAAATGATGAATCTCATTTCTGAAGTTCAATAGATAAATCTAATAATTCTGTAAGAGCATCATAAAAAATACATAGATTATGAACAAACTCAAAGGATTGTAATGTATTCTTTAAGCCAATATATTTTGTTTTTTCTTTAGAGCATCTTTAGTTATCTATTATTTCATTAGAAACATGTAAAAAAAAGTGATTCGTAATTATTCCAAGCTGCCTTTATAGTTTAATTACTAGAAGCAACCCATTGAATTGTAAATATTTTACCAATTTTTAGTAACTGTTTATCATCTAGAGAATTAGCACACTCCTTTAATTCAGTTATATTTTTGCTGACCTATGATACAATGAATATATTTTTTCTATAAATTATTGAAAATATTAACTCCATTTACTTTTTTCAGACAATTTGACACTCCTAGTTTCAAATGATGATTACAGCAGTACCACAATATAATATTAGGAAAGTTTTTTTGTAATAACACACCAACGCCTGCTTTTTCCTAACATGTTAGAAGCATCATCACTTACAAACTCTTTTATTCTGTAGTAATAGATTATTTTTTCTTGTCAAATATGATTATCAATAACGTTAAATACACTTTTATATATTAGATCTATATTGATATAATATATGATATGACTAAGCATTGACTATAACAAGATAATCAATAATGATCATTCATTACCAATTTTGCGTTACCTAAATACCAAACATATATATATATATATATTTACTTTTAATGTATTTACACGGAATTTTGATGGTTAAATAAATATTTGAACCACCCCCCTGGAATTTAAACTAAAGAGGACGCCAAACTTAAGCTAAGCAAACAATGGAAACGCCGTCTCCTCACTTTAACCGCTGTTCCTCGCTCCGCTTAAAATTTAAAAAGTTAATATTTTGTTTGTTTTTTATTGACAGGTATGAATAATACGATAAATTATAAAAAGAACGGACAGTAGGGAATAGAAGTACTCCACTCGTATTGTAGGATACTGGTGGTGGATATATTGAATTTGAAAACAACGATAAATCATTGCATTCCATAATAAACGATTCTGAGCGAAGTATAATTTTTTTTTGTATGTATGTATGTGTATGCAGTTACACTGTATAAGTATAAAGTATATTTAATACTAATAATAGTACTTACACTATGTTTGTAAGTCAAACACCGTACATAGAAAGTAGTTGTAGGTATAGTTATGTATAGTACTTATACGTATGTATATGTATACATAGTGTAACACTACATACACCGTATAGAAGGAAAATTTTTTTTGTCCCTAAGGAAACTACAGGATTAATCGAGAAATGCTATGTATAGAGTACCTAGATCCGATTTCCTATCGATGTTATACCAACACCAAAACTCCTTCTGGTTGAAAATTTGCTTACAGAAAAAATAAAATAATCATCATTGTAAATTCAATAGCTCCGTCTCTGTCAAAGCAATTGATAAAATACGAAATTTATGTTCATAATTTTCATTACAACTTTGCCACTTTTAATGTTAGAGTAAATTGACCTATTACCAAAGTTATGGACGAGAGCATTATCTATGCCGTATCGTCATTTTTTTATTATTTTGTAAAGAAATATAATGATTTTTAAATCCCATTAATTTAAATAAATATTTATTTAAAGGATTCTAAGGAGTGCTCTGCGGATATACATTAATTTAGCTGTAAAAATATTATTAAATTTTGTTTTGATTACTTATCCAGGTAAAATTATTGTCTAATATTGTGGAAAAATGAGCCAGAATAATTTGGAGGTACTACCTGTATTTAGAGTCAGTGCACGCTTATGCCATTTAAATATTTGTATAAAGACATTATCATCCACTTATCTAATAAATAGAAAATTTCTACAAATAAATATTATTTAATTTACTAGATATATTATACCTGTATACGAATAATTAATATATAAATACCTATAATCTATATAGTACAAAAAAAAAAAAAAAAAAATTAACAAAATAAAAATATCAATTTTGTATAAAACATACCTATCTTTATAAAATATCAAAATTATACCTTCTCCCCTACGTATCTACTTTTGGGCTTTACTTTTAATTATCCATTTCTCTCTCACGCAATGGATATGTTTTCCTGTTCCTGCAGTTATGTTCCCAATATAACGGTTTTGTATCTCCTAACATTAATCTTGCTCTTATAATTCTCGCTCTCCTTCTGTTATTTGCACCTTTTATTCTCCTTCATATAATTAATTGATTTTCTTATTTACACTAGTTGTTCTCTTTTTATTTTTTTATAATTACTATCTCAATCTTTACGGCTTTACCATATTATATTTAATTGTTCAAATATTCCATTTTATTTATTTATAATTGTTGTGCTATAATATATATATATATATATATATTAATGGCGTGTGCTACGGTCGAAATATTTTTAAGAAAATTACTATGTAAATAAAAAAAGTTTAAAAAAGTAAAATTGATTAGAAGCGAATCTATAAAAGCGAGTATCTAATTTCGAACGTATTCCATTTGGTGAAATCAAAAAATTGGACTACTTAGACGAATGTTCATATGACACACACTGATATGCCTTTTATACAACGTTTTATATCAAAATATAGTTTATTTGAACAAATATTTTCCTACCATAATAGATACTAATAATACTTCCAAAATGAATGCGAGTTTTGACTTCAGAAATAACTAAAAACATTATTATTCTTTTCATTTTTATCAGGACTGATGTAATTTGAATTTTCTATGCCAACACCGCTGATAACACAGACATTGTAGTATAGTATGTCATTACATAATATTTGAAATATTATATTCACTCTTTTGTGTTCATATGCCATTGTGCACGTGGTTAATGATGATTGGTTTGATCATATTAATTAAAATAATGTTTTTAACGAAACAATAAATAAGATCGAACATAGATCATTAAAAAAAAAACAAAAATACCGCTCTGATGAGCGTGTGGGGGGGGGGGGGAGGGACGCGATAAAACAAAATTAAACGATATTATAGTTTATATTTGATCTGTATCTCCGTTACAGACTCGTCCAAAATATTAGAATTACAAATCTACGTAGATATTGGCCAAACGGATGTTTTCGAAAATTTCAACTTAAATTTACGCCATTATATTCACCTATAAACGACCAACGCCGTCAATTTTTCTATAAAAAAAAAAAAAAAAAAAAAAAAAAGAAGCAATTTGAACACATTTAACGATAATCGAATAATACAGTATTTATATAGGTACATTGTACTTGAACGATAATTATATTGTGCTCTGCAGGACGCGTGTGCTGACTTAACGGGGAGAGGGGTACACCGATTGTCGAACCGTGACGGACAGACTGGCATATTAGACGTGGAAATAATATTACCGCTGAGGCCGATAGGACAATACGGCGAAAAACAGCAGCGGCGAAGACTACACACCTGTGACCGAACCGTTACATCGCACGGCGTAACGGTGAACTCGGCACAGAAGTACACATTATACATCGTACAATCATTACTATTATTATACGTCGTCAAAATGTATATTATATTACGTACATGTTATATTATGGGCATAATAAGTATTTCGTCTATGTATTTACTGTAATACAGTATCTGTCCCGATTGTTGCCGTTTTTGGAACGGTAAAATTTTGAACAATTGGAATCGAGAATAGATAGCAAATTTAAATATATTTGAAAAATTTAATAATTCCATTTCGAAAGACAGAAACGCAAAATTTGGATGGGTGAAAATGGATTGGAACGAATTTAAAGTTAATAAATGTATAATAGGCGCCAACCAATACCTATATATTTTGGAAGGACGAAAATTGGAACACGTGTAAACTTACTTAAAAAATATAACGGGCAAAACTTAAAACGGCAACAAGTGCAGGAACGGCTGCACAAATTAAATCGTGTTCCGTTTTTATGTCGGTCCGAATTTTGTCCATTACATTTCTTAAATTTAAATTTTCCATTCCAGCTTTTGTTATTCGACATTTTTACCGTTTTTAATAATGTCGTTCGAAAACTTATGCTAAACTCTCATCATTGATACAATTAACTCGGTTGTGTCCTACGGGTAGACCGGCAGGTATAAGTTAAATCTCAATATTATGTACCAATGCGAACGTTGTTTGACAAAATTAAATAAAATAAAATACAAATTTAATATGTTCTCTAGATAGAATTTGATCCTTCGTCATTCGGTCTCCAGACAAGACAGTATACCTAATATTTCATTATTTTGGTTAAAAAAGTAAAGTAAATTATTGCGTTCAAAAAATGATTTGAAGCAAAGTTCAGATTATTACTATTAATTCCGTAAGTATTATTATTCTTACTAAGTATGGATTATAGATAAAATGTAGGTATAGTTATAGTACCTATATATAATACTAATGTATAAATATTGGATTTTGGTTTTATTATAATTACAAACTAATACGGTACTTTATCTTACACGTGCATTTAGTAACACTGAGAAAAAAACGAATGTGTTGTATAAATTTAAAGTTTACTCTGTGACGTAGAGAGGGTTTGGGTGTTACTATTATATGTGAGTATCACTTCCTTGTGTGTATTTAGCATATATAAAATAATAATAAATAATACGAGTATATTATAATATTGAATATTAGCATAACATTAGATAATAATTATAATTTACAATACAATATTCCTATTTTATGAAAGCTGATGTTGATCGATATAATAAATAGATAATACACGTATTACGAATTATAATAGTGAATTACAACATATATTTTCTGTGACTGGCTTATATTGTTAACCACTGCAATATTGTTGATTTAATTTACAATCACGTTCTTTGGGTTTGATCATTGCATACATAAGAAATGTATTTCTTCAGTCAGTTATAATATTCAATT
Organism: Pemphigus obesinymphae; assembly: GCA_025469235.1. Taxonomy (NCBI): domain Eukaryota; kingdom Metazoa; phylum Arthropoda; class Insecta; order Hemiptera; family Aphididae; genus Pemphigus; species Pemphigus obesinymphae. The sequence goes on from JAIPRL010007089.1 coordinate 13,449, forward strand.
GATTTGAATAATTTTTATTTTGAAAGATCGTAAAAAATATTTACGAATATAAAGGCTATTTTGAAATTTATAACCAAATATTTTGAAACTATTAAGATTAAAAGTATAAAAAAAGTTTCAATAGTAAAAAGTTTTAAAAGAACTTCATCACGATATATTAATGTAAATGTATGTCTTTGTTAAACACATATTAATACATTATAGTTTATATTGTTACAAAAATGTTCGTTTTATAGTAGTTTTTCAGTTTTCTTTACCCAACCGAGTTCAATTTTCCATTACAAATAATTTTAACTGTGTTCTTTAAAGTATATGTACATTTATATGAATATATGTAAATTATTACAATCAATATTTCAATTTATTTTTCTCTTTTTTACGTTGACTAGTACGATCTAGTAGAAATTAATATATATATATATAATAATATATTAATAATTTACCTAAAAAATTGAAACGTTAAAAAAAATCATCAGTATTTTTTTATTTATGGATGTATCGAAACTATAGAAATGTGTAGCACTTTCGATTCAATCGAAATACTTACGACGTTCGACAAACGCCCTCGCCAAGTTGGGGGAAAAAACACATAGCTTTGTAATATACGAGAAACACTACTGCGGGGGAGTAACGACACAATTCTATGATAAGTATTTCTCTTATATTATTATTATTATTATTATATATATAAGTAATGCATAAAGTAGGTAAACGTTCCGGAAAAACATCTAACCATCCAATAAAACAGAACATTGCACAGCACTTCCTAACCTCGTTGTTTTTTAATATATATATATATATATATATGTTTATATTTAATATACGATCTATATCAGTATATATATAGGTACATATATACATATATATAGTGTATGGTACACAAGTACGGTCATCTTATTCTATACAACGGTGTTCAATATAAAATGAAATATGTTAAGTAATGCTTTTTATATTATAAAATGAAAGTGTAATAAATACGACAAACCTAATATATGTATTAGTTCTGGTGGTGAACTTTTGATTTTTGAAAATTAAATTACATTTAAATGTTTAAAAAACTGTCTAGATATCGGTATTAGAATAGCTGATCAGTTATCTCTTAGATATTCGGAGAGTATAGTGTAGTATTATTATTTTGGATTTGAAAACAAAAATAAATCATTGCATTCGAAAAATGAGTCTGAGCAAAATTTGGTATAATAATATTATATTATTTTCCGATTTCTAATAATCTACCGTTATCTTAACTAGTTTTTATTCACGCTTCAGAGAATTACTGGGAAAAATAAAAACTGATCTTTTTAAAATACCAAATAGAATGAATGTTTTTAAATATAAAGAGTCTTTTATCCGGAAAAGTTTTTATCTATATATTCTACACGCATAAAAACACATATTTTTACCAAGAAAATTGGTCAAAACTTTTTGTTAATTTTAGAACATCAATATAGTGCTACAGTAAATAAGTCTGTGGCGTTATAATTTTTGGTTTTATAAAAATGTTCGGTAGTTTTTCTATCCGTTTAATATAACTACAGGGAAAATTGAAAATTAATTTCCAACTATAATGTGAATTTTCTATCAGAAAGTTCTGTATCCGAAAATTCATACTAGACTATTTCTACTGGAAAAAGAAACATACATAAAAAAATACATACGTTCACGAAAATATGTTTGATAAAAACATTAAAATGAAAGTTGAAACCAATACATTCTTTGCTACGCTCAAAATCTGAAATACAAAAATAAATACGAAATAATGCGATACTTTAGTCTCTAGATAGGCACTGTTTCTAAATTATTTATATTTATTATGTATTTATTTTTTTCATTTTTTATATGACTATAATGATAATATACAATAACGGCAAATGTTTGGCCAAAAAAAAAAAAAAAAGGTAGATACCTACAGTTCTATAATTCATTTTGTTCCTTTTATATTGTTCGATTTAACGATATGCTACTGTCGCTACCGATGTATATTATAGGTATGGCATAAATGGATAATACACGCCCGACACGCGAACGATAGACGACCCAAAAATAAAACGATGCCCAACTGTCGTACAGAAAAGGTCCAAATGAACAATACAATAATATACGCAAACGCCTTATATATATCTCACCATACTTTATTACACCATATTTTATTTTTTTTTTTACACACCATATTGACACCTGTTTGGCCGGCCGCAGGTTGCGGGTAGCCGTCGGCGCCTGTACGCTATCACCAGAAAGAATCTCTCGACGACAGTGGTAATGCCACTGAAGGGTAGTTCAGAAAAAAAAAAAAAAAAAAAAATGTCATAAATTTACTTCAATATGCATCTAGGACAGTACCGTGTTATGTAATACTGCCGTCCCCGAAGGACAATGAAAAATACGAGTATGTCGTCTTTCAAAACAGTAAATATACACCTATATACGTATAATTGCATTCGTTTTTGTATGCGGTTTTTTGACCGGAAGGAGTCGAATAGAAGTTTTGAAGTGAGGAACATTATTGATAGAAAATTGGTTCTAGTTGGTACCTCATTAGAGGCAATTTTTCAATTTTTCCAGTAGTTTCCTTATAAGCGTAAATAAAAACTAGATACCTTTTATTACGGAAATATTTTATAGTATTATTATAATGGTTAACTAATTTTGTTTTAAATAATTACACTGAAGCTCCACTCAAATTAATTCGATTGAATTCAACGATTTATGATTTGCGAAGTGTTTCCACTCCTACTACCCGATTTCCCGATATGCAAAGTGCACATTTAAAAAAAAAATTATACTATTATAGATCTATTTGTTTTATTTTTAAACTTTTCAATATTGAACTTATTATTTTTATTATATTTGATAAATTTCATTATTATAACTGCTTATTATTATTATTATTATTGTTCAAGGTCCATTACCTTTAAGGCTGGTATCTCCATGTTGTAATTTTAAGTCCAAAATAGTTAAGTAATTGACACATCTATTATGTAATAATATATAATCGTAAAAAATGTTTATAATCTACTATTGCAGGACCCCGGAAAGTTTTTTTTTTTTTAATGGGGGTGCCTGCAAGGTAACGTAATACACATAATAATTCAGCCGTTACTCTACGGTATATAGCAGGGGTGGTTAATTTGAGGCTTGTAACCCTCTATTTTTCTGCTCGTATTTCATAACAAATACCATTTCGAAACGGTTTTTTAATTTTCACGGTGTTTTTTTAGGTATTATCCATAGATTTGCATTTATTTTATATTAAACATATAAACATATAACATACCTACAGGTTCCTACTTCTATATTATTGTAAAATATGTTTCTCACTACACGCATTTAATATATAGGTATTAGTAAATGTATACCGATTCGCAACTACCTGTATATTATAGTTATTCTACCATCGACATTATAAATTAAATTCCATGTTTAAGGAGGGAAATTTGAACTTTCGTATAATATAAAATTTTTAAATATATTTATTCATAAATATTATAAACTTGATTATCCTATAGTAGAATATATATATATATATAGGTACTAGGTATTAAATAGTTTCTTTTATATGTATTTCGAGGATTTAGTGAATCTACGAAATATAGAACTAAAAATAGACCGAGTCTGCCAGAGTACATATTTTCAAATGTACTTTTTAAATATGGTCACACAAAAATCTCGGACTAAATTGCGGTACTATAGTAGGTATCTATATATTTTCATTATTTTCTGATTTTTAATTCCGATGGATTAATCGTTATAGTATCTGTATTAATTGTTTATGCCATAAGCTCGATATATCAATATGAGTAGACAAATTTTTTACACCATGATAACTACAGGATTTCAGACATCTATACATACATATTTATTATATGCCGATGAAAAATAAAGATTTAATACACGAATGTGCCGGTGAGGTTCGACCAGGTATTGATTTTATTCAGTCGTGGTAGCTATATACTGCTGCAGATTCGCATATAAATATAACAATACATATATGCTGTCTATATAGAAAATCCCTATATATATGGTCGGGTGGCGATGCACATATATGCTGCTCCCCTCTTTCTCCGTGTCAGAAAATTTCATTATTTACACTTTGTCGACGGTGACGATGAAAAATGATTTCCGGCCAAAGCTACTGCAAAAAAGAAAAAATATAACTTTTATATGAATATAACTATTAGACTGACTAGATTCAACTACCGTTTTTCTAATAGGTACATATACCAATTATTATATACCAAGAAGTATCTGTAATATACATAAATGATTATATTTTTTCCTGTAAAAAACAGACGTACACTAAAGTGAAATGTACTAATCCCATACGCCCAAATTAACACCTATAATTGAATTCGAAAAGTTATTAAAATGAGATTGAAAAATAGACTAATCAATTCCTCTTAATTATTTTATTTATCATTTTTTAATATTGGTTGATAATCTCAATTAAATATAATAACTTATGCCATATTTTTCATCTAATTGAGTCCAAAGTTAATTTGAATGAGTTACTTATTTACAGTGTCAGATCTAAGGGGGGGGGGGGTCACTTTCCCTGGACGCCATTGCTGTAGGGTGCAAAATGTAAAAATAGTATTGTTATAGGTACATACATTTCAACAAGAAATTGTAAATTAATTTAATAATAATAAATAAATTGTTTAGATCATGTGTACATGATTATGATATTATCGGAAACAAATATTCGAACATTCGGATATAATATAATTGTATATTAATATATTACACAGATAATGTATACATACCTATAATAGTTGCATGCACGAAAAATTAGCGCTGATCATGTAACGCTAATCAGCAGTTTTGTCATTGCAGATATATACAACGGGTCATGCCGTTGCCACATGGATGCCAGTGCTCATATTTCGCCCACGAATAAAATGTTTGTATAGTTTGAATTGAGAGGAGAACAGATCTTCTGTTCTAAATCAACTGTTTTTAATTATTTATTATTTTGAGAGTATTTTATTTTTAATCAAAAATTGATAAATAATATTCGTGTTGTTTATTTTGTGAAATAAAAAATGAAAGGTTAAATTTCAAATTGTTATAATTTCGAAATTAGGACAATTTTAAATTTGTCGACTTTATAATAAGTATTGTCTTATAATATAATAGATTTTTCTGCAAAACATTAATTTTATCTCGCGGTATAATGGCTATATCGTGTCGTACAGAAGTTTTTTTTTTTTTTTTTAATTGGTGGTCCGCACAACTAAAGTTTGGAAACCACTGTTTTAAAAAACTCAAAAATATTTATATCGGAATAAACATCGTCTCGGTCTGATACTCAAATGGAATTAAAAACAGCATTTTTTGACAAATACCCATATTAATCAATTTACAAAATAGATTCTACGGATCTAAAAAATTTGTTTTAAAAAATCATATTATACTTATTTAAAAGCGGGCGTGGGCCATATTTTACGTCTATAAGGTCCCCATGAATACTAGTTATAAGCACTCCCTCGCATTCCTTTGAGAATTGTAGTAGACGGACGCTAATTTATTTTAAAGGCAGTAGAGAAGTTCCGTCAACTTGCGTCCCTCTTCCAATACGAGCACTGATCATGTATGTATAACGATTGATGCACTGACCATGACGGGTCAGAATAAAAAAAGGTGCACTTCGCTCGTTGGGTGTCAGTAGAGGTGGAAGGACTGCGCTTATCGGATAGGATACTGTTGGTGGATGTACAGCATTTGAAAGCCACGATAAAAATCATTGCACTCGAAAAAAACGATTTTGATCGGAACTTCGGTGTACTATACATAACTAATAATATTATTGATGTTATTCAGTATGTTTAAAATTAGATCAAAAGAGTAATCATAGAAAAAATGTGATTTAGTGCGACATTTTCTTTATTATAAAATATAATATTTATTTATTATTTAGAATACCTAGCTTGATTTAGTATAAGTGCATTACTATTACTCTCAAATATACATTTAGTATTGTATATTTTATTTAGAGTTTAGTTCCTATTTGGTTTTTGAAAACAATAAAATATAGTAAAAACTCTTTGATTTAATTATTATGTTACAATAGTAACATATAATCACATGACATACATGGTACAGTGAAATAAAATTAAAATAATAAACATACAATATATCAAATAATGTTTGGTAAACTTAGAAGTTGGTGAATACTAATTATTTTAATGTTTTCGACAAAATATTAGATTTTAAAAGCTGAAAATTTAATACATAATTATATCTACCTCACTCTAATTGTATTATATAAATCTAAAAAAAAAAAAAAAACAAAAAATTAGTTATAATAGCCGTTTAAAATTTTTAAAAAATTCAATACAATATAATATTATATACCTACAATAATTGTAAAATAATCCTACATGAATCGATGGTAAAAAAAATAATTGTTTTAGATTATGAGTGGAGCAAGGAAGCTATATTGGTTTCACAATGATATTTATTTTTTTATTTTTTTGTGTACAACTTTTCAACAAGAAGGCGTGAATCAATCTTTACAAGCTTACCCGGTTTTCGATAGAAAATTTCATCTAGTTTGTACTTTAAAGAAGTAAATTAATGTATAATTAAATGAAAACAATTTATATAGGTATCTAAAAAAATTATTTTCATTTAACCGAAATGGAAAATATAAATAAAACATGAAAATAATTCCACGTTAAATACATATAAGCAGATATACATAGCAATTAAAATTATTGTCAAAACGACAAAATATAAAATATTTATATTCATATGCATGCGAGTTATTTTAACATTTATATTTACACGATCTGTTGAAACCTGAAATATATTTAAACATGAAATAATACAAGAGCAATATACAATATATACTATAGCATCTACTTATATATTTCGTATATTATTACAAGTGGCGTTTGATAAACAAAGGGTTCGATTACGTATACGAATAATTGCCTCATTATAGATCTGAAAGAAAAATAGAATAATGTATATTATATTATATATATTTTTTTCAAACGAGTTTATTTAACCCAGTTTAATAGGGTTAAACGCATATTTTTAACACGATTTTACTGATCGTAAAATAAATAAAAGTTTCAATAAACGTATTTTAGATTCTGAGTGGAGCGAGGAAGCTATTGGTTTTATATATTTATATATATATATATATATATATACTATATAGGTATATATCATACTATATTTCATTTTATATAGTTTGTCAAATGAAGTATAAATATATAATATATATATTCAAATTATAGGTAAGGTGCAATAGTAACAGATACATAGGTAACAATCTTATATTATGATTGAATATATATATCTAATACATAAAGAAAAAAAGAAAAAAAATCCATAAAACAAATAAAATTTTGGTCAATTAGTTTCGAAATGACGAAGAAATAAATAAACTCGATCTGGCGAAATTGAATTTTTGCCATTTTTTTCGTCATTTTTTGGTAGTTTTTCCTTACGCAAAAACTATTGAGAATATCGAAAAATGACCTCTTTAAAGTACAAACTAAATGAAATTTTCTATCGAAAACCGAATAAGCTTGTAAAGATTTGTTCACGTCTTTTGGTCGAAAAGTTGTACAAAGAAAAAAAAACATCATTGTAAAACCAATAGCTTTCCCGCTCCACTCAGAATCTAAAATACGTTTATTGAAACTTTTATTTATTTTACGATTAGTAAAATCGAGTTAAAAATATGCGATTAATCCTGTCAAACTGGGTCAAATGCGTATATATTCAAACGCGTTTGAAAAAAAAATGTATATACGTTATTCTATTTTTCTTTCAGGTATATATAATGAGACAATTCGTATACGCGATCGAACCCTTTGTTTATCAAACGCCACTAAAAACACACGAAATATATAATTAAATACTAGTATATATAAATATATTGCTCTTGTATTGTTTCATGTTTAAATATATTTCAAGTTTCAACAGATCGTGTAAATATAATTATATAAATGTCAAAATGACTCGCATGCATATCAATATCAATATATTATATTTTGTCGTTTTGACAATAATTTTAATTGTAATGTATATCTGTTTATACGTATTTAACATGGAATTATTTTCATAATGTTCTACTTATATTTTCCATTCCGGTTAAATGAAAATAATTATATATTAGGTAAATATAAATTATTTTCATTTTACTATACATACGCATAGTTACATTATATATTTTACCGTTAAAAGACTTTTTTCGTCAGTTCGTCCATAAGTATATTGTCAACAATATACAAATACATATCCATGACACTTCAACATTAAGAATATTTTTTTACTGTACATATCCCCCCCTTCACCACAGAATCGATCATAAGACTAAAATGAGGGGGGGGAGGTAAATTTGTCTTTAACGGCATATACACAATCAATTTATATTAATCAATATTATTTAAAAATATTTTTGAACAATTTTAATGACCATCGACGTGTCAATATTATTGATCAATATTTTATTTTCCAGTCACCTAATTTAAAAAAGTAAATAATAGATACTATATATGCCAGTAATTTCATAGTACAGTAATATAAACATTCAATAAAAGGACTTTGAGTGGAACTTCGGAGCCATAATATTTAAAAAAAAAAATATACATTCATATAAAATATTTATCTTGTAAAAGGTAATTTTACTTTACGCTTAAAGAAATTACTGGAAAACTGACCTGATAAAAGTAGATATCAACTAGAACCAATTTGTACCAAAAAAATATCTTTATTTTAAAACTCTTTCTCGACTCCTAGTTGAAATATTGCTTACAAAGAAAAAGAGAAAAATAAACATTATTTTAAAATCAATGGATTTCTTGATCCGCTCAAAATCTAAAAGAAAAAACGTAAGCAAGAATTTAGACTAAAGAATAAATAAATAAAAGTATAATCATGAAAATCTACAAAGAAATTTCTTAAAAATTCGAAAAATATTGTCAATATTATTCAACATTTCCACCATTGTTCTACTGCAGTGCATCAATAAAAAAAAAAAAATTGAATTCGATCAATTAATCAATCATTCAATATAGTCCAAACAGAATCAATAATATTGATCAATATTTGATATTGATAATAATTTACAAAAAATTATTTCATGGAAATGTTTATACAAATACTTATAAGTTGTAAAAGGATTAAAAAAAATTATTCCAATAGTGACTAATGATATTACAATCAACTAGGTGACTAATTATAAGGGTTCAACTGTTAGCAAAACAAAGATTGTATTATATTATAAAATCCACATTTCCTATGACACATACCAACATGTATAGTGTGTACTTATCACAATAGATACATAATATAAACTGATGTTGTAACTTGTAACTATGTTATTAATCGTAGAACTATAAAGTAAAATCCTACATGATAACTTGTCTATATTTTTTGAAGAATTTTCGATTTTACAAAATGTGTATACTTTTTTATACTCATGAAATTTGTATTAAAATTTGACATTATACAAATTTTTTTACTTAGTGTAATAAAATGTTTGTTGTTTTAAATTTTGAGCGGAGCAAGAAATCTATTGATTTTACAATTGTTTATTTTATTTTATTTTTCTGGAAACAACATTTGGGATAAAAGGAGTCAAGTAGGAGTTTTGAAGTAAAGAGCTTTTTCGAATATCAAAATCGACGATTTCAAATTGAATACATCCTGTACCACCAGTATCTTGTGCTTTAATCTCCTACACTGACGTCCTTTTTAAAATATTAACTATTATTAACCCTTTAACTGTTGAACGGGTTTTTCATTAGTAACATGGCTGTGCTGAGGTTTTTTTGATATTTTTGTATATTTTTTTATTATTCTAAGATGATACATATGGTTGGCTAAATCATATGTTGAAGTTTTCAAAGAAAAAAAATCATTATTGACTGAGATATTTAAGTTTTAAAATTGTGTGATAAGGGATTCCCAAACATAGCATATTTACAGCAAACTTTATCACATATTTCAATAAAATAATCAAAATAAATACCATAATACATATTATTATTTTAAAAAGAGTATTTAGTATAAAAATTACACAGTTTTAATACACGTTTTATAAACATTACCTGACAAGTTTAAAATAATAATTGTTAATACGATATTGATAACACGATATTTTTCAAGGCGACCACTTTGGGAACCATTAAAAATTTGAAAAATTTTAAATGACTCAAAACACGGGAAATCAAAATAATAAAGTTTTTTGTGGTTCTCAATGATTTTTTTTTTTGTGAATTTTTTTATATATTTACCAAATTCATAGTATGATTATTCGATTTTATAAACGCAAGAACATAATAGTATGTTTGCAACAGTTAAAAGGTTAACAAATAAAGCATTTAAGTATCGTACAAATACAGTTATTGATTATTATATTATTTTATTTATTAAATATAATTATTACTATTATTGCTTATTAGAAACATTGCAATAATTAAAATGATGTAAATATGTGTAAAACGTATTTAGTACCATGAAATTGTTTACCAATTTTTACCATTCAAGTATCATGCTATAAAATTATTATTATATAGTTATTAAAATTTTTTTATCACAATATCATATAAAATAATTAGTAGGTAGGTATATGACAAAAAATATTAACAAGATTATCTTAAATTTATGAATTTTATTGGCTTTGATATAGTGTCTTATCAGCATTTTGGTAATACTTTTATGACAGTCTGCATATGCATATATTGCGAGGCCTAATTTTATATAATGATATTTTATGAATAAATATTTGTAACGTCCGTGCTAATAATTATAAACGTGATTATTTTATTTTACAAAAGTAATACCTACCTATGTGTTAACTACAGTATAGTCGAGAAAACATATTTTAATTACATAACAAAAATAGCAGAATAATGCAGGAAATCTCATTAACACGTAAAAATAAAAAAATAAAACTTCGGAACAATAAAAATACTTCATATGTTTGAATCGTCACACGATTTCGAATGTTAAAAATAAAATGACAAACGTTCTAACGTCACAATTGTGGACTGTATTCTGAACGGACGCAAAATCGATAAACACACATTTTTCATTAATTGTGAGCTTCACGTTCTCTGTTCATCTATAGTCCAGGGGTCGGCAACTGGCGGACCGCGGTCCGGGTTCGGACCGCGAAAGGCAAAACTCTAGACCCTGTCAACACATTGTACTTACTTCATTATGTTATTTACTGTAATAGTATTATTATTAATAGATAATATTTATTTAATTTAATTTATCAAACTCAGATTATAGATATATCATAATTCATTGCAAATTATTTTGTCGGGCAGGTAATAATCGGTTTTATTACGACGGCCACTTTCCCACAATATTTGAATGCAAAAATTATTCT